>ONZH01021917.1:0-180684 GCA_900303285.1 Rhinella marina | reverse complement strand
GATAATAATGGAAATAGGAAGGAAATGAGCATACCTAATGTTAATATTATTCTACTGAAATGTAAAAGTGGTAAGAACAGTGGAAACATTTTTTCCCATTTTTTCTGTTGTTTTAGGGCTTAGGCTACTTTCACATCTGCTTTGTGCTGTCCAGTTTCGAGAGCATACGCTTGAAAAAAGGCGCAGCACAAAGCTTCAGTTTTGTACCCGATCATTGTCAATGGGGACAAAACTAAACAAACCGGAAAGGTGGGCACCAGAATGCATTATATTCCGTTTTTTTGCGTTCCCATGCTGGACACAAAACCACTGCAAGCATGGGGAACTGAAGAAGCCGGATAAGGCACCAAAAACCATGTAAGTCAATGGTGACGGATTTGTTTTTTTCAGACACGAAAAAAAAACGGATTTGGTGCCCATTGACTTACAATGGTTTTTATTGCCAGATCTGGTTTCTTCATTTTCGATATAATACAACCGGATCCATTCAGAAGGAATGCAGCTGGCTGTCTTATAATAAAGGATCT
This sequence comes from Rhinella marina, assembly GCA_900303285.1. Lineage (NCBI taxonomy): Eukaryota > Metazoa > Chordata > Amphibia > Anura > Bufonidae > Rhinella > Rhinella marina. The sequence continues at coordinate 180,157 of ONZH01021917.1, read as the reverse complement.
AAAGACTAGACAGCAAAAGTGCAGATGTAAAAGTAGCCTCATGCACACGGTCGTAGTTTTGGCCTGCATCCGATCCTCATTTTTTGCGGATCGGATGTAGACCCATTCATCTCAACGGGGCCGCAAAAGATACAGAAAGCACACCCATGTGCTGTCCGCAACCGTAAGTCCTATTCTTATCTGATTCGTGTCCAAGAATTGGACATTTCTCCAGGAGAAAAAAAAAAAACCCGGCATGCACTCGGCTGGTATCTGTGTTTTGCAGATCTGCGATTTGCTAACCGCAAAACACTTAAGACTGTGTGCAGGAGCCCTAAGACCAGAACAACATAAACCGATAGCTCTGATGTGAACTGAGACAAATGTTACATGTACAGAAGTCCATGTTAGTCTCCTCTCACATCAGCATTGGAGGGTCCATCAGGGACCATGTCAGGTGTCACAAAAACGCCACTTCCATTATTTTCATTGTCCCTTGTTGAACAGAACAAGGGAAATAAGATACCCCCCGATGATGTTTATACAGAGACAGGAGGATCTATACCTCTTCTCTTCTCCCTGCCGCCACCTCTCAGTGCTTCCTCCAGTGTCTACTCTCTCAGCCTTGTGGCTGATGGGGGGATGAGGGGGTGCTTCAACCTGGAATTTCTCAGGATGTATAGCTCACATCTCTAGTTGCTATACAGCCTGAGATATTGCCATTAGTAGCAAGTTGTCTCATACCTCCTTGGCTACTGAAAATGACTGGCATTTCTACAGGCAGGAAAACCATCACAAATCAAAAAGTGGCATAAATCACTTGAGAAATTCGCAACACTGTCCAGTGAAGTGCAAAAAGTGTCTAAAACGTAAAATTGCAAATTGTGCCAGAATTTTATAAATTGATTATATTCCAGAATTTATATAAAGCAAATGTCCAATGTGCTTGATAACTCCCTATATAAAGCACAATTTTCAGGTAAACCAGCTTTCCACAGACCATATATATATCTATATCCTCTGCCAGCTCTCTTTCTGCCAGTGTATCCGGTATTCTATTCCTCAGGCAGGCTTCTGAAGGCAGATGAAATAACTGAAGGCAGACCAAGAAGAAGGTGACTGTAAATACCATGCACCGTAAACAGAGGGTGGTGCCAGCTCTAGTCTCTGAAGCCCACATGTGCCAGCCGTTCAGAGTCTAGGAGAACTCTGTGGGAGAGGTTTCTAGAAGCCATGATGATATGGAGAACCCTAGCAGAAGGCAGCACAGAAGATCACAAATTAGGTCAGAAGGGTCTGAAGACGTAGAACAGTACCACATTAAGGTTGGTGGAAGCCTCTACTTGAAAAATCTGGTCGGGACCCCTATAATTTTATTTTTGCTTAAAAGTAACTGTGGCTCCAAAAAAAGGCAAAATTGAAACATACAAAACAATGAATTTACACATTCTGTTACTTCATCTGTGGTCATAAATAGGGGTACAAAGAAGACAGACATGGGGGGCTTTTTTCAGGAAATCCAGGGACATCTCATAATTGTGTTGTGGGGAGACCTGTGGCATGTAAGCCTTTAAATGATCGGTACCAGAGTTATCTCTAATCCAGCCTTTGCAGTAGGGGGTCAGTTGTATGTTAACCCCCGCAGCTCATGGTAAAGGCTCAGCTCCTGAGCCTGCGTCATTCCTGAGCCGTACATGTATAAAGATTTGCGTTAACGGCCTACTGTGCCATATATGCATTTTGTGTAGGGCAGGAAGAGGTTAATACCAGATAAGAACTTTATAAAGGGGTCCATACAGGGTCAGCTGGCTGACCATACGGCTTTACACAGATTCCATCTTTGTTTCGGGGTTCCTTCTACAGATCAGAGGATTAAGCATATAAATATAATGCAGACACCAAAGAGTCACCAGAATACAAAAACAACGGCCCCTCCCAGGCAAAGTGCAGTCCCTATATTGCTGATCAGTCCTGAGCGTGCTGCAGAGCGGAGTGTGGTGTGCTCCTGAGGTAATGTCCTCCCACCGGTGAGGGTCATGTCATGGGAGAGTTGCCACTTGTTCATCCCTGTAAAATGTTTCTGGCCACGATCATCCGCATCACCTCGTTGGTTCCTGAGATTGGAAATGAAATATTCATTAGTGTCCCCTCATATCTAACCTCCATGCTGAGATACTATCATTTCTAGCTGAGGCCCAAAGCCTGAGGCTGCCCTACTGAGAAATCAAGATGATGACATTTTCTGTTCTACTTTCAGGTGCAGTGTTATCATTGAGACTTGGATCCTTACTGTGTTCACTAGAATCTCTCAGTAGTGCAGCTGCACATTCATTTATTCCAAAGGGTGAGGAGCTGCTAATTATAACGTTACATCCGTACTCTAAACACACATATATAAAATAGACATACATTGCTGCTGTTTTTGACAATTTCTGTGACGGAAGCCCCAAGCGGAGCTTCTGGCACAGATGTCAAAGGAGCCTAAGAGTTATTGATGACACCCTCTAAGTCCTGTTTTGATGTGTAGATGTGTTTAAATTAAAGGGGTTTTCCAGGCTCCTGATATTGATTATGTATCTTCAGGATAAGTCATTAATATCTGATGGGTGAGGGTCTGACACCCTGCACTCCCGGCGATCAGTTGTTCCCTGCGAACTCCAGCGCTAAAAACTAGCACTTTGAATAGAACCGGAAGCACAGCTCAGTTCAGAAGTGTAGTGGCTGTGGTGGGTTACTGCATATCAGTTCCCACTGAGGTGAATAAGAGCTGAGCTGCAGTAACCCGGCACGGCTTATACAACTTAAAGGAAGCTGTGCTTCTTGTTCCACTCAAAGTGCTAGTTCCAATTCCAGAGGCTGCAGGGAACAGCTGATCGCTGGGGGTGCCGGGTGTCAGACCCTCCTCTATCAGATATTAATGACCTATACTGAGGAAAGGTCATCAATATCAGCAGCTTGCAAAACTTCTGAATTATCTGTAACATTACATAGGACTGCAGGCTTAGGCTACTTTCACACTAGCGTTTTAAAATTGTTCCGTCATAGGGGCTCAATACCGGAATAAAACGCTTCAGTTTTGTCCCCATTCATTGTCAATGGGGACAAAACTGAACTGAAGACAACGGAATGCTCCTGAAAGCATTCCGTTCCATCTTCAGACCGGAGAACAAACCGCAGCATGCTGCGGTTTGCTCTCCGGTCCAGGCATCCGCACCATGACGGATCCGGAATGACCCCCAATGAAAGTCAATGGGGGTGGATCCGTCTGGTGTGACCACAATGGTAACTGGATCCGCCCTCCATTGACTTTCAATGGTGTTCATGACGGATCCGGCTACACATACACACATACAGACATAGACATACACATAAAACATACACACACATATAGACATACAAATACACATACATACTTACATGCTCCCCGGCAGGTCTTCAGAGCGGCGTAGGGACAGGTCGGCGCGCACAGATGACGATTCCACCAGGCGCCCAGCAGAGGGCGCTGTGGGGAATCGTCACCTGTGCGAGCCGTCCTGCTCCTCCAGCGCTCCGAAGACCTGCCGCAAGCATGTAAGTATGTATGTGTGTTTGTTTTGTCTATATGTGTGTGTGTGTGTGTGTGTGTATGTACTGTGTGTGACATGTGTGGGGCCGGAGCGCGGTTCCGGCTCCACACATGTCGCTGCGGCAGTCCTGATCCGGCAGCACCCTTCACCTGCCGGATCAGGCCTGCCGCTAATGTGAAAGTAGCCTTATCTACTACAGTACATTATCTGTACTCAACTTATCTTTAATGTTACATAGGACTGAAGGTAACATCTACTATATTGTTTGTACTCAGAAAGATATCACTGTGTTGTCTGTGATGTTACATAGGACTGCAGGTAACATCTACTACATTATAAGTACTGAGAGAGTTATCATTCTGTTTTCTGTGGTGTTACATAGGACTGCATGTAACATCTACTACATTATAAGTAGTGAGAGTTATCACTGTGTTATATTTAATATAACATAGGACTGCAGGTAACTTCTACTACATTATCTGTACTCAGAGACTGATTACTGTGTCTATATTATAAGTAGTGAGAGAGTTATCACTGTTATCTGTGGTGTTACATAGGACTGCAGGTAACATCTACTACATTATAAGTAGTGAGAGAGTTATCACTGTTATCTGTGGTGTTACATAGGACTGCAGGTAACATCTACTACATTATAAGTAGTGAGATAGTTATCATTCTGTTTTCTGTGGTGTTACATAGGACTGCAGGTAACATCTACTACATTATAAGTAGTGAGAGAGTTATCACTCTGTTTTCTGTGGTGTTACATAGGACTGTAGGTGACTAGTACTACATTATCTGTACCCAGAGAGTTATCACTGTGTTATCTGTGGTGTTACATAGGACTGCAAGTAACATCTACTACATTATAAGTAGTGAGAGTTATCACTGTGTTATCTGTGGTGTTACATAGGACTGCAAGTAACATCTACTACATTATAAGTAGTGAGAGAGTTATCACTGTGTTATCTGCAGTGTTACATAGGACTGCAGGTAACATTTTAGGAATTCCAGAGCTCCTTTGACTGTGATGACTGGTGGGGGAAAATGGATCTGGAGTACAGGACCCCATGATCAGTATTGACTGTCTACAATATTGAGGTTTGGCAGTGCACACAAGACAGCTTGGTGTAATGTGTGTTAAAGAGGACCTTTCACCACTCCTGACATGCCTATTTTAATAGCTTCATGCATTCCCCATGTAATAACAATTCTGGAACATCTATTCTTATGTCTCTATGTTGTGCCTTTCCTTTATTATTTGCACTAGAAGTTATGAATGAATTGCTATTTGCCTTCAGTAAAGGTACAGAGGGGGAGGTAACCAGTTGGGGGTGTGTACCTGCACAGTCTGAACATGGCAGCACTGATTGGATAGAGTCAGTCTGTGCAGGGACACACCCCCAACTGGTCACCTCCTCTCTGTTCCTTTACTGAAGGCAAATAGCAATTCATTCATAACTTCTAGTGCAAATAATAAAGGAATGGCACAACATAGAGACATAAGAATAGATGTTCCAGAATTGTTATTACATGGGGAATGCATGGAGCTATTAATACAGGCATGTCAGGAGTGGTGAAAGGTCCTCTTTAAGTCCTAAAAAATAGAAGAAGTGAGAGTCTCCCTACTGTAAATCTGCAGCAGTAAAATCCACCCCAAATCATGTCGCTGATTTAAGATCCACACTGCAGTCAAGTTTATGCTGTGAATTTTTATTGAAATCATGTGGATTAGATTTCTTAAAATCCACTTATCCACTTTCCTGGTATGGAAACACTGTAGATTTTGTTGCCCACAAATTTACAGGCGGCAGATCTGCAGCATTTATGTCCCATGTAGACATACCCTAATATTTCCATATATTCTATAGCAGTGATGGCTAACCTCCGGCACTCCAGCTGTTGTGAGACTACAACTCCCAGCATGCTCCATTCATTTCTATGGAGTTCTAAGAAAAGCCAAGCAAGTGTGCATCTTGGGAGTTGTAGTTTTACCACAGCTGGAGTGCCGGAGGTTAGCCATCACAGTTCTATAGGGTAGGCTCCAGAATCAGTTCCTCTGTTGGGCCCTAGGCACCCCAGTCTAACATTGTGCATACAAAATTGCTTCCTGTCAGCTGTAACACGTACCCTCGAGGATCTGATGAACGCGAATATCCCGGACAAACTGCTGGACAGCATAGTCCTTCAGGTAGCCATAACCTCCATGCATCTGCAGAGCCTGGTTACACAGACCTATGGACAGAAAAGATCAGTAAGTGGAGCCACCTTGGTGCTGATCTGGAGTTACAGCCTGTATTCCAGAGCTGCATTCACCATTCTCGAGGCTGTATTTGCCAGGGTGGCAGAGTAAAGCTGGCCATACACATTATAGTTATACAAGAATGGTGGGTTCTGCCTACACAACAATACACTATTCACAAAAAAAAGTTAGGGATATTTGGCTTTCAGGTGAAATCACTCTACAGTGATATTATATCATGAAAGTAGAGGATTTAAGTAGAAGCAGCAATGGTGATTTCCTCATCTCAAACAATTCATGGAAACAAGCCAACAACAGTGGTGTGTACACTCCCACAAAAATGTCAATGTCTCAAAAACTTGTCATGTGGCCTTGAGCATCAATTCCAGCTGTTCACAAGTTGACTTATTGTCTGCTGAGGTATGGCATCCCACTCTTCTTGATGGGCGGCCCTCAGGTCATTAAGGTTTTGGTGTACAGAGTTACGAGCCTCTACACGATGACTCAGCTGATCCCATAGGTTTTCAATGAGATTCAGGTCTGGAAGAAGTGCAGACCACCCCATTTGAGGTCCCCCAGTCTCCAGCAGCCGTTCCCTAATGATGCGACCTCGATGAGCCTGCACATTGTCGTCCATGAAGATGAAATTAGGCCTGTGTTATTCATGCAGAGGCACAATGACTGGATTAATGATGTTATTCAAGTAGTATGGGCTTGTCACGTGTCAAGTGTAGGGCAGTTCTGTATTGTCTAGACACACCTGCCCACACTGTAATACCACCACCACAAAAGTCTTGTCTGGTGACAACTGATGCATAGCGCTCTCCTTGACATCTCCAACATCATTGGTGGCCAATATTTCTGCTCAGTGTGAATCGACTTTTATCAGTGAACAGCACTGAGGCCTACTGGTCCCTCATCCAGCATAGATGCTCCCTGGCGCATGCAAGATGATGACGCCTGTGGTCAGGTACAATTGCAGGTCGTCTAGCACATAGACAACGCTAATTTAAACGGTTTTGAATGGTCTGACGTGACACTTAAGTGCCTCTCGCCTCCCTTAAATGTGCCTGGAGTTGTGTGGCATTCATCATCTGGTGAAGAGGGCAATGTTCTCAATGAAGTGGTCATCAGTGTGGGATGTGGCCAAAGGACGTCCACTGCTATGCCTTTCTGTGTGACTCTTCCAGTCCCTCTGTATTTCTATTGCAACCTGCTGATGACACTCTAAGCTCAGTGATCATTTCCAACCTAATACAAGCAACTGAGTTGGTGATTAGTGCGAGTTCCTCGGCCTCTTCTGGTGAAGTTAATTATAGGACTTTATGCAATGATAAGTGGCCAATGATAAGTGGCCACTTTCATCTGAGAACATCTTGCTTGAAGCCTTGTAATGGCAAGGTACTGTTGATCAATTGTTAGGTGTCGTCTTGGTCTCATGATGTCAAAATGTGAACAGCATGATGAGGAGGAGGAGGACTGTTTAAATACCAATTAGAATTGAACCAGGAAATGTATTGGGTGATTCATGGATCAAAAGCCTGTTGTGAATTTTGCCATTAAGCTCCTTGTTAGAGAACAGCAAGTCGTGCAAAAAGTACTGAAACACTCAACAGTTGGACATGTGCATTCAAAGGTTTAGAGAAGGTCACATTAAGTTCACCTGTAAAGGTTAGACTGCATTTTAGGTTCATCTTGCAATTTCACCCACAAGCCAAATATCCCTAACTTTTTGTAGTAGTGTATGTGTGGAGAGCTTCCGACATCACCTGTCAGGAAAGACAAGGATAGGTGAAATAAATATTTTTGGACGATTCTTTTGTTCACCCGGGAGATGAGCCGCCTCTAGCAGTGTCTGGCAGAGGCTTTCTCCCCTCTCCCCATAGAATACACATACAGTACACATTCAGCTGAGCCGAATGTGTATGTGTATACGGAAGCTGGGAGGGAGATGGCAGAGATAGCTGTTGGCTGAACGATTGTTCTGACGATCTATTGAATGTGTATGGGCAGCTTTAGACTACTTTCACGCAGTCAGTATTGGATCAGTGATTTTCATCAGAGACTCTGAGCCAAAATCAAGTGGTAGTCAAAAAACAAAGAACAGGATCAAATCTTTGCCTTATCTCTGTGTAGGCTCCACTCCTGGTTTTGGCTCACAATCACTGATCAATCAAACACTGACTTGCTTGAAACCTTCCTTAAGGGGGGTGCATTTCTTGTCTTTTACATTTATTTTTAATGCAGCCGATACCGCTGGACTGTTGCTGAGAAGTGGCAGGGAATACTAATTACAGTCAGTGGAGTCAGTCTGGTGCCCTTAGTGTCAGATATTTTCATTCTTCTGCTAGCAGAGCAGAACAACGGAAATCATTAGATCAAATGTGAAAGCAGCTTTACCTTGCAGGTGGCCACCTAAAGGTTATACTCGCAATACCCAATGTGACGCCTGTGTGTGCAGTGCTGAAGATGGGCCAGACCACAACCCAGAAGAGGACGAAACCGCAGGAGCAGATGGTGCATCAATATTAGGTGAGTGTTGATCACCTTAATAGGCAGACGCTAGTTTCAGGGGCTCTACACATGTGCCACTAATTTCAGCTACATTATACCTATGACACTATTTTCAGGGTCACTGCATGGCTGGCATTATTTTCAGGGGCACCGCATGTGTGGCACTAATTTCAGCTGCACTATACCTATTTTCAGGAGCACTGCATGCCTGGCATTATTTTTCAGGAGCACTGCATGCCTGGCATTATTTTCAGGGGCACTGCATGCCTGGCATTATTTTCAGGGGCACTGCATGCCTGGCATTATTTTCAGGGGCACTGCATGGCCTGCATTATTTTCAGGGGCACTGCATGCCTGGCATTATTTTCAGGGCACTGCATGCTGGCATTATTTTCAGGGGCACTGCATGGCTGGCATTTTTTCAGGGGAACTCAGGCTGGCATTATTTTCAGGGGCACTGCATGGCATTATTTTCACACTATTTTCAGGCATGGCTGGCATTATTTTGCACTGCATGCCTGGCATTATTTTCAGGGGCACTGCATGGCTGGCATATTTCAGGGCACGCTGCTGGCATTATTTCAGGGGGGCACTGCATGCTGGCATTATTTTCAGGGCACTGCATGGCTGGCATTATTTTCAGGGGCACTTGCATGGCTGGCATTATTTTTCAGGGGCATGCATGGCTTGCATTATTTTCAGGGCACTGCAGCATAGCTGGCATTATTTTCAGGGGCACCGCATGGCTGGCATTATTTCAGGGGCAATGCATTGGCATTATTTTCAGGGGCACCGCATGGCTGGCATTATTTTCAGGGGCAATGCATGGCTGGCATTATTTTCAGGGGCACCGCATGGCTGGCATTATTTTCAGGGGCAATGCATGGCTTTATATTTTCAGGGGCTCCGCATGGATGGCATTATTTCAGGGGCACCGCATGGCTGGCATTATTTTCAGGCGGCACCGCCATAGCTGGCATTATTTTCAGGGGCACCGCATAGCTGGCATTATTTTTCAGGGGCAATTCATGGCTGGCATGGCTGGCATTTTCAGGGGCCGCATGGCTGGCATTATTTTCAATCAGCATGGCTGGCATTATTTTCAGGGCTCCGCATGGCATTTTTCAGGGGCAATATATTTCAGAGGCTACATGTTGTTTTGCACTATTTTCAGAACACTACCTTCAGGGTCATTACTTGACATGTGCCACTATTTTCAGGGCACTCTCTAGGTTGCCATACTTTGGAGGGAGGGGGGCTATATGTGAGACTATATTCATGTGAAATACATCAGTGCCATGTTGTACGTGAGACTCCACCATAATGGGTCATCATACAGTGAGTGGCTGTACAGTGAGTCTGGTCAGTGTCGGCACATTGGTAATGCAGGAGAGTGGAATCTACACATCGCTTGGAATGGAATTTCTGATCATTTGACACTTCGTGGTCTCGTGGTACCATACTAGAAATGGTAAACTTATTCCTTTGTGTCTGCTCACCTTAAAACATTCATCCGTAGCATATAATTTTTGCCATAGCGCAGATCGTTGCCGCATCGTTGTGTTCTTCCTGCAGAGCTCGAGCCGCATGGCGTACAATGAGCCGGGCAGTAACCAGCTGTGTCGCCATCTCTGCCAGCCGGAATTGAAGATACTGAGACAAAAATATGGTTACCCAATAAAACCTGATGATGAATGTATCCTATATAGGTAAGGTACAGTAATAGAACACTACCTGATTATTAGCAAGGGGCTCCCCAAACTGCTTCCGCACCGCAAGGTGATCTCGAGAGAGTAATACTGAGGCGTGGGCTGCACCGAGTGAACAGGATGCTGGAATATAATATAAACAATAAGTCCTGGATTGTCCACCTAACCTCCAACGATGACAACCTAGATAGACGCTATGTAGTCTCTACCATATCAGTTGTGCAGTTTTGTGGAGAGGATCCCAGGGTGTTAGGGCCTGGCTGCAATTGTTGTGTATACATCCCTTATAGCAATGTCAGGGCAAAGTACAGATCTACAGGCTCATACCTATATTTATCCTCCCGCCATTCAGTCCTCTCATGGCAATGCCGAAGCCTTGACCTTCCTCCCCGAGACGGTTTGTCACAGGGACGGCACAGTCCTCAAATATCACTGCTCTTGTTGGCTGCGAGTTCCACCCGACCTATGGCAGAAATCATCGGTGATCATAGGAGAATGTATTACACCAGGACAATTAGGATCATCACCCAGCTTTCTGCAGAGCCTGAATGGCCTATAAACCAGCACTAATATACACAGTTACATACAACAGTCCATGAGTGTGCAGATTGCTGCATAGTCCTCATAAGGGAGCATTACCTAGCTTTCTACAGACCCTGAACACGTGTAGATCTGCACATGTATCCAGATTTTATATCATGTTCAGGGTCTGTAGAAAGCTGGCTGACAACTGTCATGGCTTCAGATGTAAACCACTGTGGATTTTTATGCAATTCAGGTCCTCTAGAAAGCTGTGTAAATATTCCTATGGGTGCTGTCATGGTTGTCATTCATGATTTTCACCCAAAAACAGATTATCATCATTCCCCCGTGCCAGTTTTTTGGCAATAAAAAGACACAAAAAACTTTGTGTTTGCGACTTTTTAAATGAAACAGACACTTTTTGCACAAGTGGGGTTTCTCTGCTGCTCTCGACACTTTCACGAAAAGGGGGCACGGCCAATCTTCCAGCAGGAAAGGGGAGATCATAGACCAGGGCATAACGATGGTCTATGGTAATCTCCCCCAATATATTCATACTGGATGAGAACTCAAACTTTAGGGTTAATTTATGTAACATAATCCCTATAAGGCCGAACCTGACCTGAAAGTAGAAAAGTAAGGGGCCGTCCAGACGGCCGTGGTATTGCGGATCCGCAATGCCTCGGATGCCGACCAGTGTGTGCTCCGCAATTTGCGGAACACACGGCCCTGCACCCATTCAAAATGCCTATCCTTGTCCTCTACTGTGGACCTCGACACGCCCACTCTCGTTGAAGTGAACGGGGACGCATCTATTCCACAAAGTTGCGGAATAGATGCAGACCCGTTCACACGGTTCTGTGAACGGGCCCTTACACTTCCGCTGCCAAGCTCAGCCGCACTTCATGTCTATTATCAAATCCCTAAGCAATGATGATATCACTGAGGCGAGAGGCATAAGGTGATTCTGCTGCTTACACAGCCTTATGACCCGTGAAAAAACCTTGTGAATTTATTTGCACTGATTTATAGACGTACATTCACATCCGATTACTAAAGGATTCAGCAATTCTCATTGTTAATGTTCTACAGAGGAAATGTCACTCCAGCTTTGAGCTAAGAGACCAAAAGTGAATGATGAAAAGGTTGGGTTTGATATGTACATGTCTCACATGGTCTATGTATGTACTGTATTTTTTTAGTAGAGTAGAAAATAAGAAAAAAATATTTTTCATCACACCTCATATCAGACCCCTCATAAACTTCAGGACATCACATCAGCCACCCCCATCCATCCGACCCCATCACCCTCCATGTCAGACCCCCCCCATCAGCCCTAGATCAGATCAGCCCATCAGCCCCCATATCAGCCCACTGTGCCCCATCAGACCTCAGATCAGCCCATCATCCCCCATATCAGCCTACTCTGCCCCCATCAGACCTCAGATCAGCCCACTATGTCGCCATATCAGCCCACTGTGCCCCCATCAGACCTCAGGTCAGCCTACTATGCTCCAATATCAGCCCACTGTGCCCCAATATCAGCCCACTCTGCCCATCAGACCTCAGATCAGCCACCCAGCCCCATAAAGATAAAATAAAAAAACTCTCTCACCTCTCCTGCGCCGCGGCTCCGCTCTGGGGTCCGGCGCTCATCTGTCTTCTCCGGCCAGCGCTGCACTGTCACCTGACTGCCTGCAGCGTCAGGTCATAGTGCGCACACACTACGTTCTGATGCTGTACGCGGTCAGGACAGTGCAGAGCCGCCCCGGAGAAGACAGAGGAGCGCCGGACCCGGGGAGGAGCCGCGGCGCAGGAGAGGTGAGAGAGAGTTTTTATTTTATCTTTATGGGGCTGGGTGGGCTGATCTGAGGTCTGATGGGGGTCCCGGCACCTAATACATACAAGTGAGCGCTTCCATAATGGAAACGCTCACTTGTATTCGCTTTATAAGATGCAGGGCAATTTTCCCCCTACTTTTGGGGGAAAAAAGTGCGTCTTATAAAGCAAAAAAATACGGTAGTCTGTTAGTGGATGATGATTCACAGATGACAGTGAGGACACACAGTCTATCTGTGCACAGTCTATCTAGCTGTTTATGTATATAGTCTGTTAATGGACAGTGATATCACAGAGGACAGTGAGGTCACACAGCTAGGTATGAAATTTTTTATGGGAGATGATGTCACAGAGGAAAAGTGAGGTCACACAGTCTATGTATGCAGTTTGTTACAGAGCGTGATGATGTCACAGAGAACAGTGAGGTCACACAATCTCTGTATGCATTGTGTTACTGGATGATGATGTCACAGAGGACAGTGAAGTCACATAGTCTAGGTATGAAGTTTGTTACGGATGATGATGTCCCAGATGACAATGAGGTCACCTAGTATATGCAATGCATTTTATTACTGGATGATGATGTCACAGATGACAGTAAGGTCACACAGTCTATTATGTTGTTGTTACTAGATGATGATGTCACAAAGGACAGTGAGGTCACACAATCTCTGTATGCATTTTGTTTACTGGATGATGATGACACAGAGGACAGTGAGGTCACACAGTCTGTGTTTTGAAGTTTGTTACTGGATGATGATGTCATATAGGACAGCGAGATCACATACATAGCAGTCTATGTATGTAGTCTTTTGCGGCATGTTGATGTCACAATGAGGTCACTGGGCATGACTGTGAGGTCATTCAGGCTATTGTAGCATGCTAGTGATGGTTGGTCCTAGAATCTGTAACTCCTCTCTCTTACCTTTTTCTCTTTCTTTCCAAAGCTGAGCCCCGGCGTCCCTTTCTCTACCACCAGACAGAGATACCCCGAGATCCGCTGCCGCCTTTACACATCACTACATACACATCTTGTCACCACCACCACTGATAAATGCCTGGAAAGAGAGAGAAGAGGCGTTTTTGATGACACCTGAATGGTCCTGAGACCTCCAATCTGATGTGAGAGAGAGACTAACATGGACTTCTGTACATGTAACATTTGTCTCAGTTCACATCAGAGCTATCGGTTTATGTTGTTCTGGTCTTAGGGCTCCTGCACACAGTCTTAAGTGTTTTGCGGTTAGCAAATCGCAGATCTGCAAAACACAGATACCAGCCGAGTGCATGCCGGGTTTTTTTTTTTCTCCTGGAGAAATGTCCAATTCTTGGACACGAATCAGATAAGAATAGGACTTACGGTTGCGGACAGCACATGGGTGTGCTTTCTGTATCTTTTGCGGCCCCGTTGAGATGAATGGGTCTACATCCGATCCGCAAAAAATGAGGATCGGATGCAGGCCAAAACTACGACCGTGTGCATGAGGCTACTTTTACATCTGCACTTTTGCTGTCTAGTCTTTAGATCCTTTATTATAAGACAGCCAGCTGCATTCCTTCTGAATGGATCCGGTTGTATTATATCGAAAATGAAGAAACCAGATCTGGCAATAAAAACCATTGTAAGTCAATGGGCACCAAATCCGTTTTTTTTCGTGTCTGAAAAAAAACAAATCCGTCACCATTGACTTACATGGTTTTTGGTGCCTTATCCGGCTTCTTCAGTTCCCCATGCTTGCAGTGGTTTTGTGTCCAGCATGGGAACGCAAAAAAACGGAATATAATGCATTCTGGTGCCCACCTTTCCGGTTTGTTTAGTTTTGTCCCCATTGACAATGATCGGGTACAAAACTGAAGCTTTGTGCTGCGCCTTTTTTCAAGCGTATGCTCTCGAAACTGGACAGCACAAAGCAGATGTGAAAGTAGCCTAAGCCCTAAAACAACAGAAAAAATGGGAAAAAATGTTTCCACTGTTCTTTACCACTTTTACATTTCAGTAGAATAATATTAACATTAGGTATGCTCATTTCCTTCCTATTTCCATTATTATCCTACTGTCTGCAGGATAACGGAAACATGGCATAAAGGAGCTTTCCACTATACATTTAATCTCGACGTCCATGAATGATGACTAGAAAACAAAGGTGTCCAGTGGGTATCTCTATTTTACTCCGTTTAACTGATTCATTTTTTTCCAGTTCTTCTGACAGAGTCGGTGTGAATTCAGCCTCATCAGCCCCCCTACCCCCTTGATCTGAGCATACTTGCGCTCTGATTGTCACATATGTCGGGGAGGGGGGTGTCTTTTTTTCCAAGAAAAGAAGTTAGAAAATAAGGGGGGGATTTAGCTACTAGTATAGTAGAACTGGCTTAGTTTCCCATAGCAACCAATCAGATTCCACCTTTCATTTTCCAAAGGAGCTGTGAAAAATGAAGGAGGGATCTGATTGGTTGCTATGGACAACTAAGACCGTCCTACTTTACACCAGTTTGGTAAATCTTGGCCTATGTGCTCGCCAATATAATCTCCCTCTGCCTTTTTCTTGATGCCATGACACATAGAATTGACCAGCCTCACGGTGTACCAAGGCACACCGAGGTCAGTACAGTTTCCATGTTACTCTTTACCTCCTGTCCATACTGGATCTATAGCATAAAACATGCAGAGCGCTTTTCTAGCGATACCCATTACATGCTACAGTAAGGCTTCATGCACGCAGCCGTATCCATATTTCAGTCAGCAAAATACAGATTCCTTCTCACTGCGATCTATAGAGAGGACTATTCTCATCCACAACACAGACCACACTAGAACACGTTTGATAATTTGTTAGAACGGCCACGAGTCTGTAAAAAATACAGCTATGTGCGTGGCCTCGCAGAAATGAGCGCCGTGAGCGTGCTATCCGTAAAAACTGCAGATAGCACACATGAAAAATGCAGTTGTGTGCATGAGGCCTAATGATTATCACCAGACAGGGATAATATAATAATTTTCTGACAGATGGAGAAGGTTTTTGTCAGTCAGAATATTTTCTGTCACTGTCGCCATAAACAATCCTTTTTGTTGTGGCAAAACTGGGCTCCTGCCTAGGGCTGCACTGGTCAGGGCAGCACCACAATAGGCCTAGGGGTGTATGTTTCCTGACTTTTGTGGTTTTCTTCTCCATACGAGCCTCATTCACTTTCACACTAGAATTTGCATTATTTTTGCTTGCATTGTGTATTAAAATGACAGGAAAATATAGTTTTATTTAAAAAAAATTCCAGCTGTGCATGTCAAGAAAGCCATTGGCGGACTTCTTGTTCAGCTGGCAAGCCTTGTTGTGGTGTATTATAGTAACAGGCTGAGATAGCTGCGGGGTGAGGCGGCATCACCCGCTGTGTACCAGGTATTTATATCCACAATGCAATGCACTTGGCACAAGTCCCTGACTGACGGAGACATCAGGGAACCACAGCTTCTCTCAGCCAATCAAAGGAGCGCTTTCATCAGAAGAGCCAATGGCAGCCCTCCGCCATCGCTTTGTGAGGGTGGGAATAATGTATCCAATCAGAGGCAGCCGTGAGAAGACCGCTTGGAGTTGCCATGGTAACCAGGAAGTGGCGGCGCTGGAGCTGCAGCAGCTGCTGTTGGCCGAATTGAGAGGGCAGAGGGAAGCGGAGACATGAGGCGGGAGCAGCGCCGGAGGCTGACAGCTCTGTGCCTGCTGCTGCTCGTGGCCTTCTCATACTCAGGTAAAACTACTGCCTATGTCTGACCAGGTGCAATGCTGGGGGGTAGTACTTCTGCATCTTCTGGGGGCCACATAGCCTGGGTTGTAGTGATAACACAATTGCGTTAGAGAAGCCGCGAATCCCGTGTGTACAGTCATTTGTTAACTTTTAAAATCCCAGTTTAAAAATTGATGACCGCCCCTTCTTCCCCCTTAACTAAATATAGTGCCACTCTCACTGTGTGGCGCCCCTTGTGCATAAGCTGCATGGATATAGGGGGAGGGGGGGCTTCCAAACAAAACCCGTAAAAAGCCAGTTAAGTGGGGCTCCAACTCAACTGGTGTCCTGGATTGTCCAGATTTGGGTGGGTGACATCAGTATGCATGAACCTCGACCCTGTTTGTCCACTTGCTCCAAATTTTCTAGCTGTACCCTCATATAGGGGGTCTCAGATGTAGAGGACTGCATCTGGGGGGCGGCAGAGGGACAGCATGTAAACCCACCAACCCCCGCCCCGGTTATCTCTGTAACCCCCACAGGATGAGTTGTCAAAAACTTAACCCCCTTTAAATGTGTCGTCTACTATCTGAAATGGGGGTGTCAACCTTTGTGTATTGTTCGTTACCATTTTCAAGATCTCTGCTTGCTGTCAGCCAGTATATATTTTTCACATTAGGGAGGCTGAAACCTTTTATAGCACAAATACTTCACACAATGGAGTGTTTGTTACAATGTCCCAGTCTAGGAATCCATATAAAGGAATGCATTGAGTCTATGCCGGCAGCTGAAGGAGCAGTACTCAACTGGTTGTTGGCACCTCTTGCTTCGACATATTAAACTGTGTTATGGCTGATGCCCACGAATGTAAGGCATATTGCATATTGCCATATTGCAGACTGTAAACGACCGATCTGCAATATACGTCACTGGCCGTGTGCCCTCCGTGGTGCGGATGCGGACCCATTGACTTGAATGGGTCTGCAATCCGTCAGATATGGCCAAAGATTGGTAATCTACTTTCTTTTGCGGAGCGGATGCATGGATTGGAAGCCCACGGATTTCAATGCAAGGGTGAGATCTGCTGCAAAATCGCATCAAGTCCGCACCAAAAACCACAAGTGACCTATGTAAACGGAATTCTGTGCAGTTGTAAACCTGCAGTCAGCCTTAAGGGGGTTATCCAACCCCTATAATGCCCCCCCCCCAATGCCTGGGCACCTCATATAGGTTATACTTACCTGGTCCCCAGGAAGCACGTCTGCTGCTGCATTTCTCCCCATCGCGCAGATCAAAACATCCGGCGACGGGGGGGGTCAGCAAATAGGCCGCAACGGGGACGAGCCCCACTAGTGATACCCGCAGTGCCACGAAAGCACCAAACAGGGCCTTCTATTAGCTGTCCCCCGCTGCCGGATGTTTTGAGCCACGCGGAGATGTGGCAGCCGTGTGGGGATCTGGAGGGATGCTGGTGCCGTGGGAGCAGGGTAAGTATAACCTATATGAGGTGCCCAGGCCTGGAGGGGGTGGTATTAAAGGGGTTGGATTTCCTTCAAGTAAATGTGCACCGTGTGAATTCACCCTTAGAACTCCAAGCGCATGGCCTGCCGGAGGTGCACCGAGTTTATGACCAAGAGCACCCCTTGTCATAAAATAGGTGAATCCTCTGGCAGCGCTGGGGGGAAACAAAGTCCATGGTAAAATGCCAGTCGTTGTAAATGACCCCCAATGTACTCTTAAAAGATGAAAGCTGTGAGTTGTAATTAGCATGCATTTATTTCAGGTCCTATAGAGAAGTCTATGAGAAAACGCCTGAAAATGCACCACAGAGCTTGCTGAATTTTGAAAAAAAATAAAAGCACCAGGGGCCCAAAAATGTCCCCAAAATTGAAGAAAACGCCCAAAAACACTTAGTAGTGTATTTTAAAATGTACTATTGGTTTACAGCTGATATCAGGCCATGGTCCATGTCTGGCGGCATGTAGTTATCGGTGCAGTGAGCTGCGGTAGTTGGGCGGTTGTATCTGCTCTGTTGTTCCTAGCAGCACAGCGTCTCTTCATTGTTTGCTTTGTAATATATTATATCTGCTTCCGTCAGTAATCAGGAGGAGCAATGTTATAAGGCATCTGTCAGCAGATTTGTACCTATGAAACTAGCTGACCTGTTACATGTGCACTTGGCAGCTGAAGACATCTGTGTTGGTCCCATGTTCATATGTGTCCGCATTGCTGAGAAAAATGAAGTTTTAATATATGCAAATGAGCCTCTAGGAGCAACGGGGGCGTTGCTGTTACACCTAATTCACATGACGGGTTCCCTGATCTGATTGCATGATGGTGAGTTATGATGAGGTGAGTGTATTGTACTGTGCTCACATCATCATGTCAGTACAGTACAGTAAACCCGCTATCAGATAGGAACTCGCCTCATCATACTCACTATGATGCCTTCAGTTCATATCAGAGGAGCCGCGGCTGACACGCGATCAGTTTTTCACTGACCAAGCATGGCCATGTGAATCGGCCCTAATGGTGTGGCCCACATGATGTGATTGTGCTGTGGCTGGACGTGGCTGCCTTGCGACCAAATACCGTGCGCTGTATAAGCTGCAGCGAGATCAAATTAACTAGAATTAGAAAGCAGTTTATTCAGCGTTTCGCAGTGTACCGCGTGGCTATTAAAGGGGTTGTCCGTTTTATGATATTGATGATCTGCTTTCAGGATGGGTCATCAGTATTAGATCTGTGGGGTCCGACTGCCGGCACCCCCGCCCATCAGCTGTTTTTGAAGAGACTACAGCACTTGTGTGAGCGCTGCCTTCTCTGTTTACCTGCACACCAGTGACAAAAAGCTGTACTTACCCTGCACCTCTGAAACTGAGGCCGTGTCCTGTGCGGAAATCACGCTCCATGTGTAAGCATGATTCCCAATAGGGATACTGCTCGTTTCGCAGGATCACAGGCATTATACTGATTTATAATGCTGCGTGTCTCTGCTACAGAATTAGGCATATTGCGGATCCGCAAAACACTGATACCGGCCCATGTGCGTTCTGCAATTTGAGGATCGCGCATGTCACGGCTATCATAGAAATGCCTATTCTTGTCCGCAATTGCGGACAAGAATAGTTCATGTTCAATTTTTTTGCAGGACCACGGCACGGAGCAACAAATGCGGACAGCACACGGTGTGCTGTCCGCATCTTTTGCGGCCCCATAGAAATGAATTGGTCCGGATCTGAGCCGCAAAATATGCATCTCGGAGACTGTGAAAACATGTAGCCATATACTGAAATACTGCTGTCAGTACAATTCTGTAGAAGTAATGTCATGCAGAGACACACAGCATTATAAAGCAGTATAATGCCTGTGATCCTGCGAAACGAGCAGTGTCCATAACAGGAATCGCGTTCACACACAGAGAGCGATTTCCACACAGGACACATGTGTTCCAGCCGCAAGCGGGTGGCCATGTGTTATGTGTGGTCAGCTGCAGTTACCACACGTGCCGTCATCACAACGTTGAAAATGTCAGGTCTGTCTCCGAAACCTATTTCCCCATTGACTTCTATTGAGAAATGAGATTCTTCCGGTCCTGACCGCTTCACGACCGTGCCGTGTGGTCGTACGCTAAGGGTGTGGCCACACATGCAGCCAAAATCAGGAATGGATCATAAAAGGAAAGAAAGTATTAAGGAAAGATATGACTTTTATTATTATTATTTCACTCCTGGTTTTGGGTTGTGAAAATCTGACCCTACTCTGATAGTGAGCACCAAATAATTAGTTAATCTGATCCCGCCAAGGTTTGTACGGCCACACTGTACCGCGCAGCGTCCATCCACACAGCGCAGCTACCCTTAGTAGTATATAATGGCCGCCTCCGTCATAAGTGGTCACCCTACAGGGGAGGCAAGGTTAATGCTGCATGGAGAATTAGCTGTCTGCTGCATGGTAATGGGATCCTTCAGGCAAGGTTATAGCACAGTCGGTGCCACAAAATGACTGTGGGTTGGAAGTGCACGCTTAGGATGGGTTCACATCTGCGTTGGGGGCTCCATTGCAGAGTCCATTACAGCGCAATTTTACTGATTAAATGGTGAACAGAGTAATGGAACCCAGATCTCCCTCCTCGACACCGCTGCCATGACATCATCTTGGCTGTAGCGATGGCATGGCGGTCTGTGTACAACGCTGCATCCAATATCAGGAGACTGCTGAGGCCGGTGATTGGCAGCAGCGGTCACATGGAGTTTATGGGCATGTCACTGATCAGCAACAGCCCAGCAGGCAGAACGTCAGAATCCCATTCACCATAATAGTGTTCTATTATGGTCTATGGGGCAAGCCATCAGAAGATCTCAGGTTCTAGCCCCTTAAAGAAGAACTCCCAACAAAAATTTTATTCCATGTCCTGCTAGAAATGTACATGATATAATCTGTAGTGAATGTCATTTTCTTACCAGTGTCTGCATTTTTTACTTATATCATCCTGAAGTTTCTTATCTGTGTTATGTGACCAGCAATTAGACCCACCAACTCACACATAGACTTATGTGTGGACAGGAAGTCTAATTCTCTATGTATTCCAATGAGACTGAAAGTGAGGCTCCCATAGGAATGAATAGAGCAGTTACTGGCTTTCTGTCCTGGGTCAGTTGGAGGTCAGGGAGTTGGTCACATGACCCAGCTACAATAAGAAGAGAGGTTTTACTCCCAGAAACAGTCACTGATAAGAAAATGACAATCACTACAGATTATATCATGCACCTTTCTAACAGGTCAGAGAATAAAAATTTTTGCGGGAGTTCTTTAAGGGGCTAAAAGTTATAATTTAAAATGTAAAAAAAAACAATTCCCCTCAATTTTACATATAAAAACAAGCAATAAAAAAATAAACATAACTGGTATTGCTGCATCTGAAAAATGTCTAAACTATTAAAATATAAAAATATTTTTCCTTTGTGGTGTACACCATAACGGGAAAAAAAATAAAAACATATGATTCGCTTTTTGTTTTTTTTTTTTAGTCTCCTTGTCCCCCATAAAAAATTGAATAACTTTAAGTACCCCAAAAATGGTGCCAATAAACATTACAGTTCATTTAGCAAAAAACAAGTCCCTATACAGCTGTATTTTATTTTTTTTCCTCAAAGTTTTTGATTTTTTTTTAAAGTAGTAAAACAAACTATAAACTATACAAATCTGGTATCATCGTATTCATATTGATCTGCAGAATAATGACGTCGCATCAGTTGTAGCACACAGTGAACACCGTAATGTCAAAACCCCAAAAACCTTGTTGGAATTGTGCATATTCTTTCACTTTCACAAAAAGATTTTTTTTCAAGTTTTCCAAGACGTGGTAAATTAAATGGTACCATTAAAAAATACAACTCGTCCTGCAAAAATTAAGCCCTCATATGACGATGTGAACATAGAATTAAAAAGGTTATGGCTCTTGTAATGTGGAGAGGCAAAACTGAAAATGGGCTTCGTCTTTAAGGGGTTAAAGGGGTTGTCCAGGTTCAGAGCTGACATGAGCCCCTCTGACATGAATATCAGAGCATTTCATGCTCTTATGCTCTCCTTTGCCCTGCGCTACATCGTGCAGAGCAAGGGCTTTTTCTGGAGAACCGGGCTCTCCATGGGTAAGCTAGGTGGAGGCAGTGAGCCCGGTGATGTCACCGGCACTAATGGGAGCGCTAAAGCCCGCCTATCAGAGCCAATGATGTCCCCGGGAACACTGCTAGGCGGAAGCCTAGGCCTAGCAGTGTAAAAGTGTAAGCAAACAGCCCTTGCCCTGCCCGATACATGAAATGCTCCGATGCTCCTGTCAGAGGGGCTCAGTGGGGGAAGAAAGGGATATGTCTGGGTTCAGCTCCGAACACTGACAACCCCTTTAAGCCTCATTCACACGTCCGTGTCTGTGCTCAAATGTGTGAGTAGGTGGTCAGTGAGGCATCCGTGAAGGATCAGTGTTGGGTCCGTGTGTCCGTTTTTTGCTGTCTGTGTTGCATCCGCGTTTCACTGACACTGAACAGCTGAAAAATAATTTTCAAAGCATCTCTTCTTAATGATCCGTGAAACACGGATGCATGGGTTTTCACTGACCCATAGACTATAATGGACAGGCAAAATAGAGCATACATCCGTGCTAAAATTACTGACCCACAGACCGTGCTAAATCACTGATGTCTGAATACACACATTAAAATGAATGGGGACGTGCACTGTCCGTGGAGAACACTTACAGCACACGTCCGTGAAACACTGACGTGTGAATGAGGCTTTAAAGGGATTCTCTGGGAATGATTTAAAATGGCAACAAGCAACCTGTCCTAGAATGTGAGCAGGGCTGGTTGCCTCCACTTGTAAAGCTGCCTAGGGGAGTGAGGCATCTACTACACATTGGTGAGTGTTCCTGTCAGGCTGCTCAGCCATGATGACATATGGTAGGCAGGATCACATCATTAGGAAAGGAAAATACATACAATGCAACGGCACACTGCCAACCAGATAAAGCACAGAATGCCATAGAGATATGAGGTATTCTGAAGCTAATGCTATGCTTGTTTAGTAAATTAGAGATTCTTGGCAAATATATTTTGTACAAAATTATCTGGGCCCGTCCACCAAATCGTCAAGGTGATCTCTGTAGAACGGGAACCTAACACTATTTCCTACCTGTTATGTGCCAACCTTGGCTTCCGTATAAGGCCCCATTCACACGTCCTGATTTTTCATCCGCGTCCTATCCGCGTCCGTTCCGCAATTTCAGGCGTTTTTGCGGATAGTATGCGGATCCATTCATTTCAAAGGGTCCCAAAAAATGCAGACATTGCACCGTATGTTGTCCGCATCTGTTTCTCCGTTCCGTTTTGCGGATCCGCAAACAGAAATCCTCCTGTCCTACTTTTCTCCGATTTTTGCGGTCTGTAGCCCAATACAAGTCTATGGGACGTCCGTAAATGCGGAAGACATGCGGAAAGCCATCCGCATTTGCGGATTCCGTTCCAGGAGGGTATAAAAAAAAGAAAAAAAAAAGATTTGATTACTCCTTATGGATACATCCTTTTCCGTTTTTTACGGAAAAACGGAACGGATGTGCTGGATACAGCGGATCCGCAAAAAACTGACCGTTTTCCAGGATGTGCACATATACAGACGTGTAAATGGGGCCTAATCAGGGGGTGTTGGTCCCACATGCATGCTGGATCCACTCTGCCTTTTTCATTTCTGGTGCTTCAAAGGCCTCCACTAATTCAGGGATGCAGGTACCAACATGCATGCCGAGTCCACTCGGCTTTATAGTTACACTAATTAAAATCAGCCTACGGGGCAGACGGGCTGGTCAGGAGTGCATGACCAAATGGAGTAGCCACACCTCCAGTACAAACTTACAAAGAAAATCCCAATGCGCAGGTGCACGTTGCTATGGCTAAATGCACAAGGAAAGGAAAATACATACAATGCAACGGCACACTGCCAACCAGATAAAGCACAAAATGCCATAGTGATATGAGGTATTCTGAAGCTAATGCTATGCTTGTTTAGTAAATTAGAGATTCTTGGCAAATATATTTTGTACAAAATTATCTGGGCCCGTCCACCAAATCGTCCAGGTGATCTCTGTAAGACGCACACATCATTACCATCTATTGTAGAGCAGTGTGGTGAGGTCACACCCCCTGACCCCACTAGGCAGCTCTACAAGTGGAGGCAACCAGTCCTGCTCACAGACTATGACAGGTTGCTGGTGGCCATTTTAAATGGTTCCCGGAGAACCCCTTTTAATCTGGTCAGGATGTCTCTGTTCCTGTTCACTGACAGCAAGCAGAGATCTTTTCAACTGGTATTATCTAAATGACAGCGCATCCAGTTTAACTTTCTCTCAGTTGTCGAGGAGGAGCCCTTCCATTCGTGTGACACCGTGTAGTAGCCTCTGCTGGATGTGAGGCAGTCCCAGTCTGGCACAGGTCTTGGCACGTCGTCCACCGCTGGGCACTGGTATAGGGAGGTGGCAGCCTGCACTCCGTATGCTGGGATATGTTTCTGCATGGAGCTTATTGTTCTGCACCTTGTAAAAACCAAAGTGTCATTTAATGCGATGCAAATACAGGAGGCAGAATTTGCATCAGGCTTGTGCTTCAATGGATTTACTTTCTGATGAATATTTGGGTTTCCATGGTGATACAACCCCATAGAGACACGGAACAGTTCTAGATCCCTGCCCGTCACACAGCTTCTCCTAATGTCCAGGAGAAGACACCTTTATAGATAGAAAGTTCCACCACTGGGTACTGACCGTTAAAGGGGTTTTGTCACTTCAGCAAATATCATTTATCATATAGATAAAGTTAATACAAGGCACTTACTAATGTATTGTGATTTTCCATATTGCCTCCTTTGCTGGCTGGATTCATTTTTCCATCACATTACACACTGCTCGTATCCATGGTTACGACCATCCAGCAATCCATCAGTGGTGGTCATGCTTGCTCAGTATAGGAAAAAGCACTGGCCTATTTGGTGGCCGGGACCGTGGGAGCGCACATAGGCTAGTGCAGGCATCCCCAAACTGCCCTCCAGATGTTGCAAAACTACAACTCCTAGCATGCCCGGACGGCCTACAGCTATCAGCCTACAGCAGGGCATGGTGGGAGTTGTAGTTTTGAAACATCTGGAGGGCCGCAGTTTGGGGATGCCTGGGCTAGTGTCTTTCCTATAGTGTATAAGCACGACCACCACTGATGGATTGCAGGATGGTCGTAACCATGGATACGAGCAGTGTATAATGTGATGGAAAAATAAATCCAGCCAGCAAAGGAGACAATATGGACAATCACAGTACATTAGTAAGTGTCTTGTATTAATTTTCTCTACATAGTAAATTTGCTGAAGTGACACAACCCCTTTAAGGCCTCGTTCACATGAGCGGTACGGATTGTGTCGGGATCTGTTGTGGAAAAAAACAGATAGTTCAGTCCGTTCTTTTCGGCGATTGCCTTCGGTCTGTGCATTATTTCCGTCCGGATTGTATGTCTTTTTCACGCACATCTCCAGCAACTGTCAGTGAAAAACGCATTGCATCCGGATGTCTTCTGTTTTTCACACCAGTCTCATTCACTTCTGCGTGAAAAACGCACAATAGAGAACATGCTGCGATTTTTCCTGAGCGCAGAGATGAGTGATGAACAACGCTCGTGTACAGAGACATTGAAATGAATGGCTCAGGATTCAGTAGAAAACTCGATCGAGTGAAAGACCCCCTAGAATTGTTTCAAATACGGTATTTCTTTGGGGACCCCTCATACATGTGAATGGGGTTGCTTCTGCAGCACGTGCTGGGTTTGCGCTGGCTCTCTGCCCACGGTTATTGTATCGCAGCTCTCAGTAAATTTTTAACTTTCTGGTGCTGTTTCCTGAAGAATTTGACCTCCTCTCAGAGACCTTTGCGCTGTGTTATTATAGTGTGCCACATATTATAAAATATTCTGTGTTATCAATTGTATCCATTGCCCATCCCCCCTTCATTGAAGCTCCTCCCCTCCGCAGCGGTTCCCCGATTGTGGTGACTCAGGGTTGTGTTATCCTTATAAAACGTTGGGGGTCATTTATCAAAGTTGGTCTTTGACATCTCCTCTGCCGGAGGATGCGCTTAACTTCATTATGACAAGGCGTGGGCCTCCTCATATATTGGGTGCATCGTCTAGCAGTGTGTGCACCTCGACTGAAATCTAATCCAGTCCTCATCTGGAGCAGATTTCATTTGCCATTGGGACCCCATTGTGTTTTTTACATACAAAGGCCAGGGTGAAGGGTTGGCAGACTGCCTAGGGTGCATTGGGGTGGAGGGTGTCATTGAAGTACACAGATGATGACACATCTAAGCATAATAGTCCATTTAAAGGGGTTGTCCATTTCAACACCTAAGGCCTGATTCACATGACCGTGGTCAGCCTCGGAAACGCGGCCCATGTGTCAGCATCATAGTAATTTATGAGGCATGATGATGCGAGTACAATACATTAGACCTGCAGTGCTATGGTGCAGTCAGTTCGGGTCAGGGGAGCCGCGGCCAACACATGGACAGTGTTTCCGGGACTGACCATGGTCATGTGAATCGGCCCCTAGGAAAAATGGAAGTGCGTCCATAAGCGCCGCAAATGAGGCCCTGCTTCTAATTCCATCCTATGGGTGGGACGTAGATCTGTATGGGTGGAATGCCCCTTTAAATCATCTCTTCCTCAGACCAGCTGCAGATGTCCGTTGTCTTCTTGTGGTTGGATTTGCAGCAGCCGTCCTCCCCATCCCCCACCCGTCACCTTTTTGTTAGTTATAGTATTTTCTTCAGAAAGCAATATCCAGCACGCGGTACGAGCTCTGCTGCATCTGTCATCCGTCTCTACAGAGCGCACACACCCCTGGGGGATCGGCAGACTGATCTTTCCACCAGAGACGTTCTCAGACCTCCTGCTACCTCTATAATTACATCCCGGGGAATAGGAGTTTTTACCTTGTGATTGCTTCACTCGCTCACATCAGCCCCTGAGAGGAGCAGATAACACAGCGGCGCCATTATCTTCCCTTCCACAGTGCATATAAGGCTTCATGTTATAGGTGTGGTCCCTGGGGTCCCCGTATGCTGCAGCACCGCATTCTGGTGATATTCATCTGCTATATTTGATAATGTATTCAACTCCTCTTTATTCCTGTATACCTATTACTCCTCACACTCAAATAAATTCCCCAGCTGTCATGGGCATGTATTTCTGTTCATCCTGTGCTTCCTGGTTCATGAATGGAAGTTTAGAACTACAGTACCATCTACACAGGCAGAGCTATAGGTAAACCGTGAGCTGGCGGTTATATCTCTGCGAAGTAAAGTAGATTCATATGTCTTTCAAAATCTATGGGAAGCTTGGTGACATCTGCCATGGGTAAGGGTTACCGGTAGTGGTTGTCACCCGACATCTATTACCTTTATGGCAGATTATACATAATCTAGTACACAATAACCTCTTTCATTTAAAGCTACAACCAGCCCTGCACCTCACATGGATCCAGAGATCTCCCCAATCATTGCTCTGCTAGATTTATATCAAGCTGGCATATTAGGGGCGTGTCCTTTCTCAGAGGGTGTGTCCTGTATGCTGCAGCTAGCGGCAGTTGAAGGATGGAACTGAGCATGTGCGGCCTTCTCAGTGATCAGGTCAAAGAGATCAGAAAAGAGCAAACAGCAGGTGGCGCCATACAGACAGATTTCATTGAATATCTCAGTAGCTATAATACATTTCTAATTACATGTATTCAGGTCCAGGTGCTGGTTTGAAAACTGTAGAATTTTATTTACGGGACAACCCCATTAAGGTGATTAACAAAATGACTAAATAGAATGTTAAATTGACCCTTTTCTGTAACCATCGTCAGTTCAGTACATCGCAGGACCTATAGCTTTGTTCATCCTGGGCCTCCTGGTTCATGAATGAGTGTGTAGTGGACATGGTATAGGGAATTTATACTTACACGCTGGATAACAGCTTCTATATGACTAGCTGCTATATTGTGTATGAATCTGATGATCCTCTCCATCCATTGAGGGGTTAATGAACGGACTCTGCACAGAACGCAGTCCCCCCCCCCCCCCCTCGGTCTTCTGATTCTTCTCATCTTCAGGAAAACGTCCTCAGGAGGCTCCCAGCATCGCTCATTATAACCACAGTTCCGGGGCTCAAACCAATTGTGCCTTGTCTGTCGGCAGCTTAATGATGACAGGAAGATGTAGAAGAGTCTCCGCTGTAGCCGCAGTTATATATAGCCCCCCCATTGTACCGTGATCGCTGTCACCCACCCTGGGGATGAGTCACCCAAGTCTCATTACACAAAATCTGCGATTCCAGGCACAGAACGGGACCATGAAAGAGTCAGGCCGTGCACATCACATCATAGTCCTTACATTGAAATAGTAATTCTTAGGTTACTTTCACATCTGCGTTGTGCTGTCCGGTTTTGAGATCAGCACAGGCACTAAAAATCGGAGGAAAAACGCTTCCATTTTTTCATTTTTTTCTCCATTTATTGTCAATGGGGAGAAAACTGAACAAACTGGAAAGGAGTTCACCAGAATGCATTACGTTCCGGTTTGTTGTGTTCCCATGCCGGTCACAAAACCACTGCAAGCATGGGGAACTGAAGAAGCCGGGGCGGCACCAAAAACCATGTAAGGCCTCATGCACACGAACATATTTTCTTTCCGTGTCCGTTTTTTTGTGACCGTATACAGAACCATTCATTTCAATGGGTCCACAAAAACAAAACAAAACAGAAGTTAGGTCGTGTGAATGGGGCCGCGTCTATTCCGCAATATTTCAGAATAGATGCGGCCCCATTCACTTCTATTAGAGCGGGCAGCCGCGGCACGTATCCGCATAAAATTATAGAGCATGTCCTATTCTTGTCCGCAATAGCACTTTGAACGGGGCGCCCGGCCGCGTGTTCCGCAAATTGCGGAACACAGGCCGGGCGGCATCCGCAATACTACGGCAGTCTGAACGGCCCCTTACTCTGTGTGTATTCCGTTTCCATATGTCCGTATTTCCGTTCCACAAAAAATAAAACATGTCCTATTATTGTCTGCATTACGGACAAGGATAGGACTGTTCCATTAGGGGCCAGCTGTATACGGAATGCACACGGACGTCATCCGTATTTTTTGCGGATCTGTTTTTTGCGAACCGCAAAATACATATGCTCGTGTGCATGAGGCCTAAGTCAGTGGTGCCGCATCCGTTTTTTCAGGCACAATAAAACTGGATCTGGTGCTCATTGACTTACAATGGCTTTAGTGCTGGATCTGGTTTCTTTATTTTCGATATAATACAACCGGATCCATTCAGAACAGATGCAGACGGTTCTATATTAGAACAGAAGCGTTTTGCTGTGGTTTTGAGATCCCTTCTCCCCCCCGGATCTTAAAACCTCACGCAGATGTGAACACAGTTCATACTGAACCAATTCTTAGACTACCTGCACACGGTGCGAATTACATGTGTTTTTCCGTGCTGATTTTCAGGCGGGAAAACCCACAGTGTAAGGGCTCATGCACACGACCGCAAAACACAGATCCGCAAAAAATACGGATGACGTTCGTGTGCATTCCATATGTTACGGAACAGCTGGCCCCTAATAAACCAGCACTGTCCTTGCCCGTAATGCAGACAATAATAGACATTGGCGGCAGTGGCCCCAGGCGCCCCCCCCTTTCCCCTCTTCATTGGTGGCAGTGGCAGTTCCGATCGGAGCCCCAGCAGTGTAATCGCGGGGCTCCAATCGGTTAGCATGGCAACCAGGACGCTACTGAAGCCTTGGCTGCCATGGTAAGCTCCCTGCTGCCGTGTGCACTAAGCACAGGGCAGCAGGGAGAGTGTAACGTCCTATTTACCCCAATAGAGCTTTATTAGGGTGCATAAGACAGGGGTTCTAGCCCCTAAGGGGGATAATAGGAAATAAAAAGTGAAAAAAAAACAAACACCAAAATATTAAGTTTAAATTCCCCCTTCCTAATTTACATATAAAATATATAAACAATAAATAAACATAAGTCCAAAGTATGGACTGCATGCGGCTTTTTTAGGTGTTTTTATTTTTTCGAATGGTATCGAGTATCGCAATACTTTTTTATGGTATCGAAACCGAATCAAAATTTTGGCATCGTGACAACACTAATTACTTATATTCATTACTTCAACTTTCATACTCCTCTTCGGCAGAAAATACTCCTCAAAAATGGTAAGAGGAGTATTTTTACTCTTTCGGAAAAAATGTTAGTGCGACCTCATCAAACAAGTCTTGGCCGATCTGACCTGTAGGGCTTCTGCATACAACCGTAGCCTGTTTTAGCTTGTTTTTTTTTCTTTTTTGTTTTGTTTTTGCAGGTGCCACGGAAGGGACGTGCGGATGCGGACAGCACACAGTGCGTTTTCTTTTGGGGCCCCTTTGGAGTGAATGGGTCCGGCATCTGACCCACACAAAATGCGGATCAGATGCAGAACCTTTGTGTGCATAAGCTGCTAACTAACCAGAGTCTCAGGGATCACGCACACTACCGCTTCTCGGCCCTTCCGTGCATTAGGGGGCCGCAATTTGTGGTCCCCATCGCACAGGCAAAATCCATACGGATTCCGCAGATGGATCCAGACCCGTTCAACTTGAATGGGTCCATGATCTGTCCGCAGCGCAAAAAATAGAACATAGCACCTTCACTTGAATAGGTCCACATCCATGATGCGGTGAGCACACGACCAGTGCCCAAATATTGCGGACCCACTGTTTGGGCACATTTACTAAAGTGTTTGGGCCTGTTTTTAGTCTAAAAAATGCTTTTTCAAACAGTCTTGTTTTTTTGTCGCGTTTACTACTGAAATTGCACCCGTTTTGGAGGCTTTTGGCCTCATTCGACTATGTTTTAGACTAAGGCTTCATTCACACGACCGTATGTGTTTTGCAGTCCGCAAAAAAAACGGATGACATTCCGTATGGCATCCGTGTTTCCGTTTTTTTTGCGGATCCATTGTAACAATGCCTATCCTTGTCAGCAAAACGGACAAGAATAGGACATGTTCTATCTTTTTTGCGGAACGGAAATACGGAAATGGAATGCATACGGAGTACCTTCCGTTTTTTTTTTGCGGATCCATTGAAATGAATGGTTCCACGTACGGTCCGCAAAAAAAACGGAACGGACACGGAAACAAAATACGGTCGTGTGAATGAAGCCTTATTCAGATGTTTTCTAACTTTTGCGACCTCTTTCTGACCTATTTATGTAGCTGCGCCTTTTTTTGCGTCTGAACTTTTCACAAAAACAGTTTACACAGCCACCCCAGGGTTGGTGTACTTTTCTTTGTCTGTTTTC
Source organism: Rhinella marina (assembly GCA_900303285.1). Classification (NCBI taxonomy): domain Eukaryota; kingdom Metazoa; phylum Chordata; class Amphibia; order Anura; family Bufonidae; genus Rhinella; species Rhinella marina. The sequence goes on along the minus strand of ONZH01021917.1, from coordinate 149,155 downwards.
AGTGGACAGTTGCGACTTTTTTGCTTTATAAGTTGCAGTTTACTGGAGACATACGACTTTTCTCTGCAAAGTTGCAACTTTTTTCATGCGTAAACACATTAGACCAGTCCTAGTGAATATGAACCCGTCTAACTGAAAAACAACCACCAGAGGTCAGACTAATAAACATACGCTGAGTTTAATCAACCGCTGTGTGACTCAGCAAAAGACAGACGACCGGATGAAATACGCCTGTCTAATTTTATGGCCAAAACAGGCAAGCTTGATAAATGAGTGCCCTGGCAACTGGAACGGTAGCAAGCGATGCTTTAGATTATGTGGTGGAAATTTGTGATGGATTGCAGGGTGATTGTTACCATGGAAACAAGCAGTGTAGAATGTGATGGAAAAATGAAGCCAGCCAGCAAAGGAGACAATACGGACACTCACAATACATTAGTAAGTGGCTTGTACAGTCTTAACTTTCTCTACATGATAAATGCTATTTGCTGAAGTGAGACAACCCCTTTAATAACGATGGGTGTACACAGGTCTCCCCTTTTGTCGCCTTCTTTCCAACCTGCATAGTATTAAGTGGTTTCTTGTTGAACTACCATCCAAATGACTTGTCTGAACGAGTTGTTATATCGTATTACTATGGCAACGTTCTAATTTACTTGGTGTTTCAATTCGTCACCATTTTAAAAATCTCTGCTTACTGCGGGAACTTACTTAAGTCCAAAGGCTAAAACTATATACAGAGCTAATACACCTCACTGCTCATTGTTTGTTACAATTGTTCGCAGCCCACTCACGCAAATATATACAGCAAATCCTGCTCCTGTTTCCAGTGGAAATGTCAATACTTGAGCTTCACACCACAGGGTTAGCGTCTGTCAGCACCAGGGCTGGGCCCGCTCGTGGGCTACGTGCTAAAGCAAAGAAACAGGTTTTGTTTTTTTAAATTCACCTGAATGTAAGATTTTTACTTAAAGCGATTGTCTGCTCTATTCTAAGGTAATATAGTGCTTTAGCTGCTCATATCTCTGGATTGGTAGCAGCTAGAGACATCAGCTTCTTGTTTGAAAGCTGGCATTCCCAAATCACAGCATTATCTTCACTACCAAGATATCACTGTTAGAAATCGGGGTGGCAGCGAATGCAGCTGAAAGTAAATGCTGATTTCTAAGGGCCCATGTATATGAATGTCTTTCCGTGACCATTCCGTTTATTTTGTTTTTGTTTTTGTTTTTTGAGGCCAGTATGCAAACCATTCATTTCAATGGGTCCACAAAAAAAAATGGAAGTTACTCCGTGTGCATTCCGTTTCCGTATTTCCATTCCGCATGAAATAGAATATGTCCTATTATTGTCCGTATTACAGACAAGGATAGTACTGTTCTATTAGGGGCCGACTGTTCAGTTCCGCAAAATACGGAATGCACATGGATGTCATCCATATTTCTTGCGGATCCGTTTTTTTTGCAGACTGCAAAATACATACAGTTGTGTACATGAGCTTTAACAGTGATGACAGCTAATGTTATGCTAATGCTGCTTCTGGTTCATATCTCTAGCTACCAATCCAGAAATATGAGCAGCTAAAGCAGACCCCTCCCCCTGCTGCCAAAAGGACACACAATGAACAGAAAGTCTCCGTATTCTGCGACTTTCAGCATCTGACTGGTCTCTTCACACCACCGTGAGGGCTCTGTATTGCAGACCACAAATGGCGGGTTTGAAATGTAAGGCCACCGGCCCTGTGCACTCCATGGTGACTTGAATGGGTCCGCAATCTGCAAAATACGGCAAAAGGTGTCTGTGGTGGAGCGGAGGCACAGATCGGAATAGCTTTGATACGCTTCTGTGGACTTTCGGGTACTTGCCTCCGCACTGCAAAAGATAGGACATGTCCTATCTTTGGCCGTGTTTTGCAGATTGTGGACCTGTTCAAGTCAGTGGGTCCGCCCCGCAATATGGGGTCCACACAGCCGATGCCCGTGCATTAAAGAGCGCAATTTGCAGTCTGCAATAAGGTCACGGAGCCCTTAGGTTGTATGAACGGACCCTAAAAGAGGCAACATACCACAGCCAGGAGCCAATTCATACGTTAAAAGGTCGCAAATCCATAAATCGTACGAAACAGTAAACAAAACACCTAGCCTCAGCGACGAAACAAAAAAATATATATACGCCTAGTTTGAAATCCACAACATTTCAATTATGTTTGCGGTTTTAGCTGCGGATTTCACCCTTTTCAATGAAGGGTGAGATCTACGTCAAATGTTAGAAATTGCGGTTTTGGGTGCAGAAAAACACCGGAATTTGAACCTTCTGCACGCTCTCCCGCCACCGTGTGCAGGTAGCCTTATGGTTTCACAACATGTCGAGAGCTGCAGGTTGCAGAACATTGGTCCACACAATAAGGTTATGTCCACATGTGACTGAAATACAACGGAAAAATACGTTGCGGTTTTTGCTTGGAGTTTACTCTCTCCAGTGTAAAGGGTGAAATCCGTGGTGGAGATCCACAGCATACATTGACATGCTGCAGATTTCAGATCCGGCCATGAATCCGTTTCGGCCTTGTGTACACTACTGTGTGTATTTTGCGATTCACCCAACTGCAGATCTGCAAAATACAGATGCGGTCAGTGTGCCGTTATCATTTTTTTTTTTTTTGTGGACCCATTGACTCCAGTGGGTCAGTGGTCCGAATTTTGTGACCAAGCATAGGACATGCTCTATAATTTGCAGAACAGAACGTGTGACTATATGTCTGTCCTGCAAATTATAGAACATATCCTATGCTTGGCTGCAAAATTCGGACTACTGACCCTTTAAAGTCAATGGGTCTGGGAAAAAAAAAAAAAACAAGACCATGGTCATGTGTGTGAGCCCTCGTACATCACAGCATGGCGCACAGATTGCCAGAAGTGCGCCTCCTCATAAATTAGGTGCTTCCTCTGGCATCGTCGTAAAAAGCCAATCTTTGATAAATGACCCCCGTACTGATTAGTTTATTCCGAAGCACCTGCCATGCAAAACCCCTGCCCAGACCGCACCATGACGGCCGCCGCAGGAGCGATGGGACAGACAGCCAGGACACATACCTGGATCTTTAGCCTATGGGCCCAGATTTACTATTCCCATAGGTGTCCAGACCTGCTGCAGATCTATCACAGGGGCTCAGGCTGGATGATGAAGAGACAGGGACAGACACTTTTCTCTGACTCTGTACCAGCTATTGGTTGGTTTACTTTGAGACAGATTTTTAGGCCAGAATTGTGGTGCACGTTTGGTGGAAAATAGCGCATCTTAAGCTCTGCCTATTTCCAGCTAAGCGCCACCCCCATTGAGGATGACAGAATAAAGTGTAGAAAGCCTAGATTGCACCACTTTTAGACAGATTTTCGGCGCAGGCGCATTAGTAAATCTGAGCCCCTGTGTGTACATTCCACCTATCTGCATGTCGCTGTGGTGCTTCCACAATGTGTGAATCCAGCCTTATACACAGCAGTCACTCTGCGTTAGAAGAGAGCTGCAGTGTAAAGCATGGGGGGAACAGCAGCGGTCTGAGTTTCTTATAAGACAATGGGGGTTATTTACAAACATTTTTACACCAGTTTTTGGTCCCCTTTTGTAACTTAATATAATATTTTGGCGCTCAGGTGTTTTGACACCTTTCTTGTCACTTGGGAGTGGTGGGTGCTGCGGCCGGGACTTCATCTCCAGCAAATTTATTATCTTTTACACCTGAAAACAGTTGTCAAAGATGAGTAAAAAGTACTCCAGTCAGGTGCACGGACTGCCAGAGGTGCACCTAATTTCTGACAGGGTGCACACCTTATCATAAATGAGGCAAATCCTCCAGAACGGGCAAACAAAGACGGGCATAAAAAGACAGTTGTTGTAAATTACCCCCATTGGGTGGATTTCTTGCTACCTCAGTCTCCAATGGACATTGCAGCTAAAGCTGAAGTTGCTGATCACCTAATGGAGCAGAGCTGCTGTGTAAAGCATGGGAGAGGCAAGCTTTCTGTCTCAGATGGTCCTTTCTCCAGCCTCGCTGTAGGTCGCAGTGTAGGGAGTGATCCCTTCTTTAGTGTCCGGTTCCTGACTTTATTATACTTTTCTCTTATATACGTTGTCAGAGCAGTCTTCTCGAGTTACTCTCTCACCCGTGGACCTTGCCTTCCAAGATAAGAAAAGAGACGAGCCGTGCGCTGGTCACAGGCTGGTAGAGTCTCAGGATACAGTAAGGATATGAGTGCTCCTTGTATATCCTGTATATAGGAGGGGGTCGTCTTCTATATGATTGACTGCTCATATACAGGAAGGAGCAAGCTCCCAGCAGCACAGAGTATTTAAGGTAAAGTTCATACTGGTTTCTCCTCACCCACAGGCCTCGTCTCCAGGATTCCTTCTCATTCAGGATGTGGAGTCGTCATAGGGGTCTGCAGGCAGAGAACGGACAATTCTTACTGGAGGGCGAGCCGCTGAGGATTCTGGGAGGTTCTATGCACTATTTCCGAATTCCCAAAGAATACTGGAGGGATCGAATGATGAAGATGAAGGCTTGTGGGCTGAACACACTCACCACGTAAGTACAGGAGACGGTAAATATCCCTGACCACTCAGTATAGCAGGACACAGCCAACAAAGCGCATGCGAGGTGTCAATCTGGAGGGTACTGGTCCCCTTTGCCATGTTCACCATTGACTTCGAAAGATCCTCTCAACGTTTGTCTGGTTGTCCTTTTGCATCCCCCCCTCCCCCCGCTGTCAGTCATGTGACCTGATAACGCCCTTCTGTCAGCTGAGCTCCCACAATGCATTGCTGTTTGGGATCCAGCAGAATTCTGTACATGTCTTTGTGATCGGAGAAGTATCTCGAAGGATTTACCAAGTCTACTTTTAGGGTATGTTCACACGGAGTATTTTCTGTGCCGAAATAAACCTGATGAGAAATCCACATCAGGTTTTTTAGGATGCGTTTTTTTTTCCCTGATGCATTTTTTTATGTGGATTTTCATTTCTGCCTATTTCAGTCCGAATTCTGGATGCGGAATCATGATTGGACAGGACGCTTTTTTTTTTTTTCACGGTGCAGCTTTTCAAAACTGCAAGCAGAAAAAAAAAAAGTGGTTCTGAATTACGGTAACCTAGAGATTTCCCATTGAAATCAATGGGGAACATCTGCATGCATTTCTGGTATCCGCAATCTCTGGCACTCCCACTGTGAAACTATGACTCCCAGCATGCACACTTGCTTGGATCTTCTGGTAACTCCCATAGAAGTGAATGGAGCATGCTGGGAGTTGTAGTTTCACAACAACTGGCGTTCCAGAGGTTTCTGACAGTGCTGTAGATTATAAGAGAAAGGTAAGGCTCGGCCTTGTCTTATGACCCCAGTATATAACATGACCTATAACAAGACAAGACGCCACCATCTGCTTTAGTAGAGCAGCTATAAAGTGTCTCCTCTGACGATGGAGCAGATCAGTAACTCGGGTTCCTCTTGTGTCCTAGATACGTACCATGGAATTTACACGAGCCGCAAAGGGGCAAGTTTGACTTCTCTGAAAATCTCGACCTCGGGTAATGTCACATTTACATTTCATCTTCAGCTCCGCTATCTATAGCTGACGCCACATATCTCATCCGTAGTAGCTGTTGTCAGTCTGGAGACACTGGGCGCATACATTTACACCTGGAAATGGGTGAAAAACTACGCCAGGCGCAAGGACAGACACAGATGTGCCTTAAAGGGAACCTGTCATCTCCGAAACACCCCCTGAACTAGAGTAAGCATTGTATAGTGTAAGTGATGCTGAATCCGAATATGTAAGTTTTATCTTCATACTCACTTCCATTCTGACGCTGTGCTCCCACAAACCTACAGTAAAATGCACTCAGTGGACTCCGGTGCTCACTCACATAATGGAGACGACTCAAAGAAGAGTCCTGTCAATGTATTTTACTTCTGGTTTGTGGGAGCACAGCGTCAGAATGGAAGTGAGTATGAAGATAAAACGTACATATTCGGATTCAGCATTACTTACACTATACAACGCTTTCTCTAGTTCAGGGGGTGTTTTGGAGATGACAGATTCCCTTTAAGTATGATGAGAGCCACGCCTCGTCATAAATTAGACAAATCTAATAGCAGCGCAAGGGGAAACTAAGGCCGGCGTAAAGAGCCAGTCTTAGTAACTTTGCCCCACTGCCTGTAAGACGATGAATGCTGTGTATCACTGTGACCTGCCTTGTCAGAGTCGGACAGGTGAATGCAGTCTGTTGCTCCCTGTTATCAGCCATCTAGGAGGAAGCGGCCTGTAATGTCAGAAGTGCCCATACTGTGCTAACTTTACATTATGGCGTCCCCATGACTGCTTCATGTCACCATCTCAGTGCATAAGAGGAGCTGTCACCTCTCCTGACATGTCTGTTTTAGTAACTACTTGCATTCTCCATGTAATAACAATTCTGGGGCATCTGTTCTCATGGCTGTATGATGTGAAAATCTTTTATTATTCCTTCTAGTAGTTTACAAATAAATTGGCAGCAGTCTGCAGTAAAGCCACTGCTGGGTGTTACCAGTGGCTGATGTGTCTGACGCTGTCCAATCAGTGCTGCTGGTCAGACTGTGCAGGGAACCCCCCTTCCCCAACTGGTAACATCCATCTGGACCTTTACTACTGACAATTCATTCATTAACTTCTAGTAGGAATAATAGAAGAATTGTACAACATAGAGTTATAAGAATAGTTGCTCCAGAATTGTTATTACATGGGGGATGCAAGTAGTTCCTACAACAGACTTGTCAGGAGAGGTGAGAGGTCCTCTTTAAGCACAGGTTGTAATTTCTGACTTCTGTGCACCCCTTTATGCACATTCTATTCATCTAATATAATTGGGTTATTTCACGTGTCTGTTTTCTTGCTCTATGCTGTGTGTGTCCGTTTCATCCTAAATCAATAACATCATGTCCTCTGCCTCCTGCAGGACGTATTTGGACATAGCCGCTGAAGTGGGATTATGGGTGATTCTACGTCCGGGACCCTACATTTGTGCAGAGTGGGATCTCGGGGGGCTGCCGAGGTAAGGTCATGCACGTATAACAGGGACTGGATGATTGCCTCTTATCTCACATCATCAGTAACACTTCCAGTGTATTGTCCTCCCGAGGATCTTGTACTATGCTGATAGCCACATGACGGCCCCCGGGAGGCTTCCTGCTCCCAAGGCTGCTATGTGCTTCATGTTAACTGCTAATATTTTGTCTTTTCTTTATCACTGCTGCACTGACAGCACCAGATATGGAGGTGCAAAAAGAGGATAAAGCCGAGGTGGGAGGGATGATAGGGTTTTGTAAATGTCTGCTCTCCTCTTACTTTTCATATACCATTATACCCTAACTCTGGAACAGGTTGTACGGACGATCTTAGCCAGAAGCTCAAGTATTCTGCTTATGACCAGGGCTCCATATCAATATACAGAGATTCATGTGTCCCCCTAGGCCAGTGATGGCTAACCTTGGCACTCCAGCTGTGGTAAAACTACAACTCCCAAGATGCCCCCCTTGCTTGACTGCTCTCAGAACTCAACAGAAATAAATGGAGCATGCTGGGAGTCGTAGTTTCACCACAGCTGGAGTGCCGAGGTTAGCCATCACTGCCCTAGGCTAACACTGCATGTTAATCGCACACATTAAAGGACTAAAGCTGACACTTTGCTACAGTTGCATCCCATCAAACGAAATAAACACAAATCTCTATCTGTCCTGAGTTGTTTGTTACAATGTATCAGTGCAGGTAAAGTAAATCAAGCTATTTATCTTATAAAGGATTGACTAGTAGCAAACTCAGCTGTGAGAAGTATTAGGTTTTCTGCATCTGGATGTAATCCAAAAGTTTCCTCCTTCAATGACAGCAAGCAGAGTTATTGAAACACAAAAAGTGCATTAGAATGATACAGAAAATTGAGATTCCTCCCAGACATGTGCCCAGGGTTCATAGGCATGTCATTACTGGTGGAACATATTAACCCTATAAATATAATGATAACTAGTAACTATTGTCAGCGTCTGTACCCTAAGGGTTATGGGACACATACTGTGTGGGATGTCTAAAGCATGCATTAGACAGGCAGATCAGGAAGCCATTGTCGGGAGGGAAGCATTCCTAGCGGAGGAGACCACTGCTATTACATGCAGCAATTTCCTACGCATCACACGGAGGAGCGATCGCTATGCCATCACTCATCCCCATACTGTCTAGCGGTTTGCTGGCGGCAGATCATTAGACACCACAACCACGATCTACCACCTGCAAGCACTGATTTTTAAGCATGCTTAAAGGGGTTCTCCGGGAAATAAAAATACTTAAATAGTACTTTATTATAAATATATTCCCAGATACCTTTCATTAGTTATAATGGCTCGTTTTGCCTGGGGATAAGTCATTAGAAGAAATAAAATGGCCGTCGTCCTATTAGTACACACAAAACCTTTCCTAATCACACAGGAGAACAAGTTACTTCATAACACTGAGGTAAAGAGCTGCCTCATCCTCCTCTCTGCTCTGCTTGTTTTCCCCTGATGATTGCTCCCTAGACAAAACGAGCCATTATAACGAATGAAAGGTATATGGGAATATATTTATAATGACGTAATATTTAAGTATTTTCATTTTCTTAATTCCTGGAGAACCCTTTAAAAATCTGAACTGCCCGATGAACGAGCATTTGCTCATTCATCTGGCAATCGGCGGCAGTATTACACTTCAAGATGATAGCTAACAAGCATTCATGCAAACGCTCATTAGTGATTATCGGCCTAAATATCAGCCAGTGTAATGCAGCCTTCAGTCTTCTCTCCTCAGACACGCATAGTTCCCAGTCTTATAACTCTGTCACTCTCTCTACTTCTCAGCTGGTTACTACGGGACAAAGACATGCAGCTGCGAACAACCTACAAAGGCTTCGCTGAGGCGACCGAGGCTTACTTTGATCAACTTGTCCCCAAAGTGGTCAGACATCAGGTAAGGTCAATGGCTGAAAACACGTTCTTCACGTTAGGCTGGGTTTACATGTGCAGGTTCTCTGATGCTGTTTTTGAAGCCAAAGCCAAGAGAGGATCATAAATGGAGGACCTGTGTGAAGTAAAGAGTCTTGTCCTCTTTTGAATACACCCCCAGCTTTGGCTTCAAAAGCTGCATAAAAAAACTTGAATGAACTTGAAACCTCCATGCAGTGAGTTTGGGTTACCTAGGTCTTTTTGATAGCTTTTTTTATTACAATTTTAGGAGCCTTGTTTAATTTTTTATGGCGCTCACCTTGCAGGTTGCAGGATGTGATGTTGGCCAATTTGCTATGTTTTTGGGCAGAATGCCATGTACAGTCGTATATGTTCCATACCAGCTTACATGACTGTATACTGTCCCCCAGCTAATGGTGGCCTATTTCCCCGGTGTCAGTGAAGTAAACCTAATAACCTGTCATCCTCTGCATTTATGGGCTGTAAGATGGCGGTGACCACTTTATCTGGCTGCTCCTTGGTAGCTTCTAGTCTACTCAAGTGCTGAATGGCAAATAGGCGGGTGCCAGGGCAGGAGCAGATACAGGGAGCAGAACCCCCTGTATCTGTGCATGCATCAGCCACATCCACTTGCCTTACAGAATAGAAGGTTCCCAGGAGCAACTAATGGAGCCCATAGAGGCAGAGGATACTTCTTTGTTTAAATGTACTATAGCTATCAGCTTTACATACAGCCTAGTAGGCCCTGCCTGTGGTAGGACCGAATAGGCTTATGTATACGGCAGGCGTGGGGGCATAGCAGTGTTTGGGCACCCTGTGATCGGATCAAAGTGGGCGCTGGTGCCGATGTCAGTCACCCTGAATACCCCTTAGATGTCATGGTTGCTAATATCACTGCATCTAAGGGATTGTAAAGCCGAAACAACATCTGATCCCAGCCATTGCAGTAGGACCCCGGCTGTCTGTTACAGTTGGGCCCCTGTGAGCTCTGTATCAAAAAAGCTAAGAAAATTTGTCTTCACCTAATAAAAAAGGGTATCCAAAATGGTCCTTTAAAGGGGTTCTCCGGGAATTAAGAAAATGAAAATACTTAAATATTCATTATAAATGTATTCCCAAATACCTTTCATTAGTTATAAAGGCTTGTTTTGTCTGGGGAGCAATCATTAGGAGAAACAAAATGGCCGCTCTCCTATTAGTACACACAGAACCTGTCCTAATCACACAGGAGGACAAGTTACTTCACATCACTGAGGTAAAGAGCTGCCTTATCCTCCTCTCTGCTCTTCAGGGATTATGATCCTGAATACAGATAAGATCTTCAGCGGAATCTCTGTAGGAATGGAGCAAATGTGGCTAATGAGTGCAGTCTCTCTGTACTTCATGTCTCCTCCTGAACTCCATTCCTTCAGAGATTCAGCTGAAGATCTTATCAGCTGTATTCAGGATCATAATCCCTGAAAAGCAGAGAGGAGGATGAGGCAGCTCTTTAGCTCAGTGTTGTGAAGTAACTTGTCCTCCTGTGTGATTAGGACAGGTTCGGTGTGTACTAATAGGACAGCGGCCATTTTGTTTCTCCTAATGATTGCTCCCCAGACAAAACGATCCATTATAACTAATGAAAGGTATTTGGGGAATATATTTATAACGAAGTAATATTTCAGTATTCCATTTTCCTAATTCCCGGAAAACCCCTTTAATCCATGTTCCATGCTTACCAATTGTTAAAAACTTTGTGTTCATGAGTATAGGGGGAACAGCACATAGAAATAGACGTGTTAATAGATAAGTTCTTATATGTCAACTGAGTTTTGTAAGGTGATCTCGGTGGCACTGCACAGGGGGAGGGGGAGTGAACGGGTCGTTCTGTGTATGGATGTACTGTTGTACAATTTGTGTACGATGTGCAATTGTTAATAAAAACAATCTGATTAAAAAAAACAACTTTGTGTTCACTACATCATACAGAACTGAGTTGAATAAAATCAGAGACATCTTTGACCATTTTCTACAATTAAAACAGGCGTAGAAAATGGTAATGGTTTTTATAACTGATCCTGCTGGCAACTTTCTATACCTAAGTGGTAAATAGTCATACACCTTCACAGGTCAGGCCTGATTCAGAATATTTATTAGTTGCATGAATTTAAGTCATGGCTTTGTTATAACTGCAGTATACCAGAGGCGGCGCAATCATCGCAGTGCAAGTGGAGAATGAGTACGGGTCCTATGCCAAGGATGCCAACTACATGGAATTCATAAAGACAGTAAGTGCATCCTCCTACTGTTATAGTGCTCTGTATGTGAGCTGTAAGTGGTGACTACTTTCACACTAGCGTTTTTTAATTCCGGTATTGAGTTCCGTCATAGGGGCTCAATACCGGAATAAAACGCTTCAGTTTTGTCCCCATTCATTGTCAATGGGGACAAAACTGAACTGAAGACAACGGAGCGCTCCTAAAAGCATTCTGTTACGTCTTCAGACCGGAGAACAAACCACAAATGCTGCGGTTTGCTCTCCGGTCCAGGCATCCGCCCCAAGACTTTCAATGGAGTTCGTTACGGATCCGTCACCTGCACACATACATACACACACACACACATAGACATACACATAAACATACAAATACACATACATACTTACATGCTCCCCGGCAGCTCCGCGCAGCACAGTTCAGGAGGAGGACGGCGCGCACATCGGACGATTCCCCACAGCGCGCTGTCCTCCTCCTGTACTGTGCTGCGCGGAGCTGCCGGGAGCATGTAAGTATGTCTGTGTCTGTGTGTATGCACTGTGTGACGTGTGGGGCCGGAGCGCAGTTCCGGCCCCACACGTGTTCCTGCGGCAGCACTGATCCGGCGGCACCCTTCACCTGCCGGATCTGTGCTGCCGCTAGTGTGAAAGAGGCCTTAAAGGGGCTTTGCTGTTTCATGTAAATCAAGTCTAATCCCTTTAATTACATTTCAAGTCAGTGAGTGGGAGTACTCTAGTCCTGCTCTCATTCAAGATGTGGACATAATTGTATCTGGTCTAGACAATGCTCTGCAAGCGAAACATAGCAGCAGCTGCACAGCATCTCTCTGCTACTTTGCTGCAATGTACCAGTCTAGAATCTAGCCGACTTTGCCCACAGAGCATTTTCTAGACTGGAAGCAACTGTATTCACTTCTCATCTGAGGACAGGACTAGTTATACATAGCAATACGTAACGCCTCTTTCATGCATCAGTGAATCGCGGACGTTTGCTGTCCATGATTTCCGCGTCTTCTCACATATCCATTGACTTTATCTGTTAGCTTATGTTGACGCCGCAGAAGCATGTCCTCACACACACATTATAGTCCATGGGTTTGTAAAATACATTCATACTACATGGATGCCGTCCATGGTTTTCACGGACCACGGCTCTGGAAATTAATTTTCAGCCTAGCAGTGTATGTGGAATACAGATGACACATGGAAGGCAAAACTGGACGCACAGACACACAGATGAACCACCGACCATCTTGTCAAGGATGTCACGGACACGAACGTCTGAGACAGGCCTGAGTTTTATTTATGTAAAACCGGAAAACCACTTTAAGGGTGAGCAGTGGGGAGCATGAAAGTCATGTGTGATCCCTTTTTCCTCCTTTCACCCTTTCATTCCTTTTTTTATTATATGTGTATGGAGTGGGGGATTAACCCTTTAAATAATGCCCAGTGTTAGTGTATTCGTAATGACGGCATCCAGTGCGTATAGGTAATGGGCTGTCTTTCACTTTATTGTAAATGTACAACCAGGAATCCCAAAGAGAAGACAGAAGTAGTTTGTAATAATTTATTTGCTTTTTACTGTTTTGTACACATTGCTAAAAAAAAAAAAAAAGAGTTTCCAACAACTCTATGCATCATGGAAAAAAAACTCAGCAAAAATGATTTTGATAAAAATGATAAAATAAATGTTAGTCCTGTGAAACCACCACATGCTCAAAATCACTAAAAAGTGTCTGGTCACTCAGAACCAAAATACTCTGGTCATTAAGGGGTTAATACGAACATTATTGCATTGTCGCTCCAGGCTCTTCTACGTCGTGGGATTGTGGAAATGTTACTGACATCTGATAATAAAGATGGGATCAGCTCGGGCAGTATGGAAGGAGGTAGGTCCATCACACAGTCATCACCAACTAATAAGGTCTGACTTTTCAATTTTTATGCTTCCATTTAAAGGGGTTCTCTGGGGCTTTGACTAAATTCTAGCTTTTATACAACCTGTGGAAAAAAGTCCTTTCACCGCTACTCACCAGTCCATCACGCCATAAATTCTGCAATCTGGGCTGTGCTCACGTGTTGGCTGTGGGCTCTGTCGCTGATATCTCAATCAGAAGTGCCCCTTTGTCTTCCTGTTCAGCTGCATATGGGCACAGCCCAGACTGCGGAATAGTAAGTAGTGGTGAAAGGATTTTCCTTCCACAGGTTGTATGAAAGCTAGAATTTAAGCCCCGGAGAACCCCTTTAAGGAGAGGACTTAAAGGGGTTCTCCAGGAATTAAGAAAATGAAAATACTTAAATAGTACGTCATCATAAATATATTCCCAAATACTTTTCATTAGTTATAATGGATCATTTTGTCTGGGAAGCAATCATTAGGAGAAACAAAATGGCCACTGTCCTATTAGTACACACAAAATCTGTCCTAATCGCACAGAAGGATACTTCACAACACTGAGGTAAAGAGCTGCCTCATCCTCCTCTCTACTTGTCAGGGATTATGATCCTGAATATAGATGATAAGATCTTTAGCTGAATCTCTGTAGGAATGGAGTCCATGAGCAGATGTGGCTGATGAGCAGCAGCACTTGTATGTAGTCTCCATTACCACAGTCTGTCCTCTTTGTACTTCATATCTCCTAATGAACTCCATTCCCACAAAGATTCAGCCAAATATCATATTAAGGGCTCGTTCAGCTTCGCATACAGCAGGTCCGCAATACACGGGCACCGGCCGTGTGCACCCCGCATCATGGATCGCGGACCCATTTACTTGAATGGGTCCGCAATCACGGAGATGCGGTGCGGAACTTGTTCTATCTTTTTACGGTGCGGACAGTCTGATGCGGATCGCAGATCCCATTGAAGTGAATGAGTCCGTGATCCGCATGCGGAAGTACCACGATAGCTGCCCGTGCATTCCGCAGCACGGGTACGGCCACACAACGGCCGTGTGAACGAGCCCTAAACTGTAATCAGGATCATAATCCCTGACAGTCAGAGCAGTGTTGTGAAGTAACTTGACCTGCTGTGTGATTAGGACAGGTTTTGTGTGTACTAATAGGACGGCGGCCATTTTATTTCTCCTAATGATTGATCCCTAGACAAAAGGAGCCATTGTAACTAGTGAAAGATATTTGGGAATATATTTATAATAAAGTAATATTTAAGTATTTTCATTTTCTTAATACCCGGAGAACCCCTTTAAAGTGAGCTTTCATTGTGTTAAAATCACCAGTTACTACAATCCCTGTGACCTCAATGTTGCCCAATGGGGAAAGTTCTTAGCGATGCCAAAAATCATTTAAAGTGTAACTGCCATTCTATTTTTATTTGTGTAATGTGTAGAGGCAGTGATACTGACCATTTTTGTAATCTACTTTAATCACTGAAATCATATATTTCTATTAGAAAAATAGCTCTAAAGTGGCCCATTTTGAGCCTTAGCAACGCCCCTCTTTTTTTCTGTTTACATAACAGTCAGTGTTAGCAAGTCTCCACAGTTATGTAAACAGAAGACAGAGGAGCGTTGCTAAGGCTCAAAATGGGCCACTTTAGAGCTATTTTTCTAATTGAAATGTACGATTTCAGTGATTAAAGTATATTACAAAAATGGTCCGCATAACTGCCCCTATACATTACAGAAATAAAAATAGAATGGTAGTTACACTTTAAAGGGGTATTCCCATCTCACAAATGTAGTTTGTATAGTTAGATATAGCCATACCAATATTATTACTAATATAATGTATTTATATAAAATGTACAGTTTAGAAGATTTGCCTATTTGTATATCCATTATCCCACACACATCAGTCAGGCCGTTGCCCCTGGTTACAGCCACTGTGGCAATGCAATGTGCGTTCACAATACAGCAGTTACCTCAGAGCGGGTCTGAACAAGAGCAAGCTGACCCATTACTAAATGGCCGCAGTGGCCGTCACTGATGTGTGTGGGACAATGCCTATAGAATTAGGCAAGAAATAGGCAAGTCTTCTAAACGGTACATTTTATATAAATACATTCTATTAGTAATAATATTAGTATGGCTATATCTAACTATACAAACTACATTTGTGAGATGGGAAAACCCCTCTAAAACTTCTTTCCCCATAGGGAAACATTGAGGACATTTGATGGTCACGTTGAAGCTGAGATGTGCTTCCCCTTTATGTCCTTTCCTCTATTCTATGAATTATTCCTGCTTGTAGAGGGAGAAATTTGGGTACGAGGTATATACTAAGGAATTGCTTGGATAACAATTCCCTAATATAGTAGAAATCGTTGGTCTGGAACCTGTGGACTCTTAAGCTACAAGATGAATTTCTCAGGCTTGACCTTGTGGTTATGGCTAAACAGCAAATGGTATGTGCACAACATAAGATTCAATGGATCACGTTGTGACCTACAAGTTGCCACAACACGACGGTTGGTAGAAATCCAAATCTACATTCACTGTCATTTCTGGTATTAATGTCGCCATGTAGCCCTAATCCTGAAGTTATTGTTTTTCTCTTGCACAGTGCTGGCCACCATTAATTTTCAGAAGATTGAGCCCATCCTCTTCACGTATCTAGAATCCATTCAGGTAAGGCCTACGTGAAATGCTGGGAGTCTGAAGATTCCCATTTATTACTTCCCGCAGATAGTCTCTATGGAGCAAATACTAATATTCCACAAACATGGCAGTGAAGATGTAAACTGACTTCAGAACATTTACTCAGCGAGCAAGGGTTGACTGCTCTGCTGTGCCGGCCAACTGGTGGTCATATATAAAGCATGTATTATTCTATATCTGTTATGATATATCTCCCCTGACATGTCTGACATACTTGCTTTCTCCATAAAATAACAATTCTGGAACATCTTTTCTTAGAACTTTGCCTTGCGCCATTCCTCTGTTATTCCTCCTGGAAACATATAATGAAAATTTATTTACCTGAAATTTTAATTTCCTGTAGTCTGTAGGCAGCACATTAATGAATGGGTTAAAGTCCCCTGGGCACAACTAGACAGGTTAATAAGCAATAATGATCAATTAACCAATCACCATGGCCCCTATAAAGCTGAGCACAATGAAGGAGCCAAGCAATATTACATTTAATAAAGGGAAAGAAGTTTGTTCTGCCTACGGACTACAGGAAATAAAAATTACAGGTAAATATATTTTCTTTTTCCTGGATGTCCTACGGCAGCACAGTGACAAATGGGATTTACAAAACAGTTTTCAAGTGGGTGGGACAGAAGACCCCATTCAAATATTCTATGGCAAATGGAGGCCTATATCATGACAATGTCCAGCCTATGATCCTTCTTCAAGGGTGAAAAATGCTGACCATGTGGCAGTGTTGCAAATGTTTTTCAGTGGTATGTGCCCCAGTTCAGCCCAGGACATGGCAGTGGAGCAGGTAGAGTAACTGGCTAAACTGGCAACACTTCTCCTGGATCTCCTGATCCACCAGACTAGTAGCATTATTTGCTCTCTGGCCCTTATTGGGTCCTTGATGCTGAAGAAACAGGGCCTCAGATTCTCTGAAGATATTTGGCCGTTCGATATATATTAAGACAGCTCCTTTGAATCAAAGAAGTGCCATTCCTCCTGCTCACGCAACGCACGGGCACCAGCTGTGTGCATTCCATGATGCGGATGTTGTGGATTGCGGACCCATTCAAGTCAATGGGTTTGCTCCGCAATGAGGGATTCACATGGGCCATGCCAGTGCAGTGCGCTCCGCTAATTACCGTCCGCAGCATGGCGGCTTACGTTTGTGTGAATGTAGCCTAAAGCTCCTTGCAGCCTGTCTATTGAAATGAACCGTTTTGGTAAATTAGCTTGACCGAAGAAGCATTTAGTGGCGAGGGTGAGGTTAGAAATGAGCTACGGCTATCTTTCAGGCAGACTCAACTGTAGTGAGCACTTTACTGAGGCTGGGAAACATGATATTTGACACGTAGCAGATGTCTGGGTTTTAGCCACCACTTCAACTTGGAGAGCTGAAGGATACATCCAGAAGTTTCTTATCTAAGCTCTTGTGGCATATGTTCCAAGGAGTGTATATTGTCTTGGAGGAACTGGATGTGAGATGTGGCCCATAGTATTACATACATGGCCCATATGATGAAGACAGGAGATCCAACACTTTCATGACATGGCAAATGGGCACTTTGGGGTGAGGGAAGAGGTGACGTGTCCTCTTCATGATTGTGTCTCTCCTCTCTGAAGACAACATTATCATTTCCTGATGAAACCAGGAATGTCAGCTCCTGAGGTGGGACTAGTTATGACTCCTTGTAATTGATCACGGAGCCATTATCTTGTAACAGCTGCAAATCCACCAGAAGCTGCCGTTTGGAGGATGCTTTTACCTGCATCTAAGTATGGGATGTCAGCCTCACCTTGCATCCTTAGGGAGCGTGACAGAAACATTGTACTCTTGGGAGCGGGACAGAAACACTGCACTTTTGGCAATACCCTGCGTGAGATGTAATGTGTGTTCAGAAAAAGGTTTCCCTCCAAAACACATGATTGATCGAATACTCCTCATTTTGAACTTCTACTTCGAAAGATGTCACTTCTTCTAATACTGCCTTTTTCAACAATCCCTGGAGATGCTGAAGACCTGGATTCTTGATTGCGTTGGGGGAAAAGGCATCTGGAAGGAATTCTCTGAACCTTCTTTATTCACTAGGTGTTGTGTACGATACAGTCACCATAAAAAATAGTAAAAGTGAAGACCATATGGATCATCACATCACCTCTTCACCGTGCCCTCAGCTTGGCATATAGGTTAAGCAGTTCACAAGCGTTCAGAGCAGATACAGCCCTATGCATTGTGCCATCATCACGTAGCTGTCACCTCTCCTGACCTCTGTTTTATTAACTACTTGTATTCCCCATGTAATAATAATTCTGATGCATCTGTTCTTACGACTTTATGTTGTGCAATTCCTGTATTATTCCTACTAGAACTTTACAAATAAATTGCCAACAGTCTGCAGTAAAGGTACTGCTGGGTGTTACCAGTATCAGGTGTCTGACTCATGCAGGGACAAACCCCCAACTGTTAAAGGGTTATTCCGGTAAAGTAACTTAATTTTTGAAAAACTGCATTAAAGGGGTTATCCCACGATTAATGTAAAAAATGAAAATCCAACATCATATAGTACATGACAACCTCTTTTTAACAAAGCTAGAACCAGTCCTGTACCTCACATGTATCCAGAGATCTCCACATTTATTGCTCTGCTAGATTTATATCAAGGGGAGTGTCTGTTCTGTTGCAGCTAAGGGGGGCGTGTCCATGTTCTACCTATCACAGCTCAGGAGGGAGTTGAAGGATGAAACTGAGCATGTGCGGCCTTCTCAGTGAATAGGTCAAAGAAATGAGAAATTAAGTGGTCCTATACAGATACATTTTAATGAATAGCTCAGTAGCTATACAAAATGTTTCATTACATGTAATTACAAAAGTATTCAGATCCAGGTGCTAGTTTGAAAACTGTAGAATATTTTTCGTGGGACAATCCCTTTAAGGCTGCAAGCTGTGACCCAACCAGAACCCATACCTATACATAGAACCAGAGCTTCATTTACCTTGCAATCCAATTGTCTAGCTCCTATGCGAGCCTGTCCGATCTTCCCTAACAAAACTACAAAGACTACAATCCTCACAATCCCTAGCTTTCCTGCTGTGAGTGTTGATGTTTACTGATTGGCTGCTTAATATACAGTCCGGTCACCCCCCCCCTTCTCTACTCACCAATCACCAGCACACTAACACTCCCTTTTTTTCACAAGACATTTAGCTAGAGAACTGATAGCAACACACTGAGCATGCTCGACCTAACAAAGCCTCAGAACTACAGGTCGATACCATGGTAATTTATGAGGAAACACAGTGGGTAGCAGAGAAAGAAACTACTTTTATAACTACTGAACGGTAAATATGTGAAATTGACATTATATTATTTATTGATTCTGAATTAGTCTAAAACATAAGTTATATTTATAGTAACCGGAATACCCCTTTAAGACTCAACTGTACCTTTACTGCAAGTTTCTGACCATTCATAAACGTCTAGTAGAAATAACAGAGGAACGGTACAGCATAGAGTCATAAGAACAGATGCTCCGGAATTACTACTTGGGGATGCAAGTAGTTACTAAAAAAGACATGTCAGAAGAGGTCCTCTTTAAATACCCTATTGGATGCTCTCATATAAAACACAGTTTGTTAAAATACACTGACTCTTTCTTCCTGCTCGGCTTTATAGGGGCCATTGTGATTGGTTAATTAATTAATTGATTATTAAGCTGTCTCTGTCTAGTTGGACCTAGGGCAGTGATGGCTAACCTCCGGCATTCCAGCTTTGGTGAAACTACAACTGCCAGCATGCTCCATTCATTCCTATGGTGTTCTGAAAACAGCTAAGCAAGAGTGCATCGTGGGAGTTGTAGTTTTACCACAGCTGGAGTGTCGGAGGTTAGCCATCACAGACCTAGGGGCTTTAACCCCATTCATGACTGTGCTGCCGTAGGATGTCCAAGAAACTTAAAGGGGTTGACTAGGCTTTTACTATTGGTGCAACACAAAAAAATGCCTCAAACAATATTTCAAAAGGGCACGCATATAATATAATACCTACAAAACTGTTCCCCCAGAAGGGAACAACAAACATGCCCACACAATAAATAATAAAAATATCAAATTTATTTTGTGAAATCAAAACGATACATAGGGGATAGCCACACATAGGTATCAATGACCCTCAATGCTGCATGAAAACCATAAGTCCCCCAATCACTGCTACTCCTGAAAAAGATATTATACATGTAAAGGTGAGACCACATGTAATTATAGTCAGACCATATCTGAAAATCATAATAATATAGTCAATAGGCATCTCATCATGGAAAATAATCCAGAATCGAATACACTAAATCAAACATCATTAGTAACCACTAGGCTCACCTATAGACATGATCGGGAGGGGCGGACAATGGGGTAACCAAGTAGCTGCCTCGACACGCGTTTCGCCTCAGCAGGCTTCGTCAGGAGGTCCTCAGGATAGGTCATCAATATCAGATCAACTGTATGAGGAGATAGCGCTCGCAGTGCGCATGTGCCGTCTCCCTTCTCTCTTTCTGTCCGCTGCTACTGTTTACCCCGCTGATCTGATATTGATGATCTATTCTGAGGATAGGTCATCAATAGTAAAAGCCTGGAAAACCCCTTTAAATTACAATCTGAGCGTTTATTCCCTTTGTCAGGTGGGTGTGTCCCCACACTGTCTGACATTATTAACCAGTGCTGACAGTATCATATTGTGTCTGGGAACATCCTCTGATCAGCGGAATGGAAATACACAGTGATCAACTTATTTATTCATTTCTAGAAGGAATAACAGAGGAACAGCAAAACACAGAGTATAAATGTTCCAGAATAGTTATTTTATGGACAACACATAATGTCACAAGAGGTGACTGGTTGTCTTTTTTAGATTCAGTCACGGACCAACTTGTCTGTATGTCTAAAGCTATGTAACCTTCTATACATGACCGTACACGGAAAACCTTCACAGAATTGGTCCGCTGGGTCAAGTAAAAACTTCTTGGGGATCAAGACCATTGAGGGTGTATGTCTCACAGATGTCTTCTGAAAAATGTTGTGAATCCATTATGTCAGTGGGATCCTTTAAGATCTGTTACGAAGTAGATGGTAAGGAGTCATCTCCATTGTGGTTCTGGTGACAACGGGATGAACAGAGCTTTTTGCTGTTTTCTCCTGAAACCTAAGTAGGACAGTACGTTAGCTGCTCCCTCCCCATTGATTTAGGTTCTCTCTCCCTTGCAGGGTAACAAGCCGGTGATGGTGATGGAGTATTGGACAGGATGGTTTGACCATTGGGGAGGGGATCATCATGTATTTGATGTTGACCGTAAGTAATTAGCCATGAAGAACCAATCATTGATCAGTTTAATAACTTCTGATCTGTCAATTCCATTTTATATCTTCTCAGAGATGGTTTCCACTGTGTCCGATGTGCTGACTAAAGGAGCATCTATTAATCTCTACATGTTTCATGGAGGCACCAACTTCGGTTTCATGAATGGAGCTCTGCACTTCCATGAATACCGCTCAGATGTCACCAGTTATGGTAAGGATCTGGTGCAAGAGGCAAGAATGTGAATATATGACACTTTGCAGTATCCTGTCCCTGCCTGCTGGATCACTGCAAATGTAAAGCAACTTCCAGCACTCCAGTTGATGCAAAACTACAACTCCCAGCATGCACTTCCTCGGCTGTTCTCAGAAATCCCATAGATGTGAATGGAGCAAACTAGGTGTCCGGTTTCGCAAGTACTGGAGTGCCAAAAGTTGCTGACCCCTAATCTAGACAAAATCAGTAACTGGAAGACATGGAGGAGGGGGGTGCAGGGGTGCAGCTGCAGTTTTTACTTTCTCCCTGTGTCTGCGAGACTGCATGCTGAAGCTGGAGCAGACAGCACCTATGCCAGGGTTCTAGAATAAAAAAGTCGCACTCCTTGGGTGTGTGGCCTTTTAAATGCCTTTTGCACAACAATTTTTGCACAAATTGCTTGTTTACGTCGCCACTTTCTGAAAGAGGGCTAGGCGTGGTGTAGGTGGGGCCATCAGGACCGGCAGATTTATCGTCACTTACGCCAGCTGATTTCATTATAGGCACATGGACTGCTGGATAATGCTCTTAATTTAGTGCGTCCTATAGCGGTTCAGTGGGTATCAAGGCTGGCGTTTTCTACGCCAATTGTGTATCTAACCTGGGAGCTATAATGTACATGTACAGCTGCCTAAGGAGTGATTGTGATTTATTTTATTATTATTTTTTTTCAGTGATGCTCTAAGGGTTGGATTTTATATAATATATCATTTTACTATAATATTCGTGTCTGTTTAGATTATGACGCCCCACTGACCGAGGCCGGCGATTACACCTCCAAATATTTCAAACTCCGCGAGTTGTTCAGCAAACATTATAGTAAGTATGGCCTCCCCTCATGTCAATAGAGTATACTTCTAGCTGGCGCCACACCACACCCATGGGTTGCGCCAGCCTTGTATTTTATAGTTCTGGCACAGACACATATAAATAGAAGGGAATGGCACACTTGTCATGTGACTTTTGCCATTGACTCTTAATTGGGGTGTGGCACTAGGGATTGGGTCACATGATCCCAGCCTTGTACTTTAGTCGTACCCCTGCCAGCGCCTCACAGAGAAGTTCATCTAACTCCATTCTTTTTTTATCTCTTGCCTTGTAGCTGATCCTCTTCCCCCCGCGCCTCTTCTGTTCACAAAGACTGCATATGGAGCCGTGTCGCTGAAACGTTGCCTGTCCTTGTGGGATGCCTTACAGCTGACAGGAGAGGTAGAAGAGCTACGTGTCACCAGCACAGCTTCTTTGATATGTTCTCTTTCTAATTATCTAAAGACTATTTGCTGAGTTGCTTATTTTTTTTAATTTTAGACACAATCAAGTATAAAATAATGATTGCAAAAGTATACATACCCTCTAAAGTAGAGGAGATGATGGATCCTTACAGGATGTAATTATCTGACTACTTTGTCTGCAGCCATTCAGATCTGAGCTTCCAGTGAATATGGAGAACTTGCCTGTGAATGATGGAAACGGACAGTCCTATGGCTACACTCTGTATGAGACTGTTATATATGGTGGAGGAAAGTTCCAGACTAAAGGAAACGTCCGTGACCGCGCACAGGTGAGGAATGGTCTGCACTGATATCACGGTAAAGCATTTGTACAGGATTAGAGAAAGATGCCCGCTTTCTTACAAAAACAGGGCACCGCCTCTCCATGGGGTGTGTCTGGTATTGCAGCTGATCTCCGTTCACTTCAAGCAGCTGAGCTGCAATACAGGACCTGCCCATGGTGTAGTGTAGTTGTGGACCGAAAGTGGCCATGTTCTTCTAGTTCTGGACAACCCCTTTAACACTACAGATGCAAGCCTACTGTAGGAGTTCATTGTAAATTTAAGTTTGTCCCACACCCAGTAATCTGGAGTCCTTGCCATCCAAGCATGGCTCAATAAAGGCCTGATTCTAGATTAATAGGAATTTATCTGGTAGTCCAGCTCTAGATGTCCCATCAGTTTGCTGGTGGCATTAGAAGAATTTGGTGTCTTCTGGTGGTTGGATGCATCCTCACAAGTTCTACAGCTGAGGTATTTAATGTGACCGGTTCACTGTCTTTGCAGGTTTTTGTCAGTGGTCAGTCTGTCGGTTTTGTGGATTATAAAAACCAAGAGCTGGACATTGCCGAAGTTCCGGTAAGTAAACTGCGTTCATGCAGGACTAAGAATGAAAGGAGAGGATCAGAGGCCATAGGCTCTATCCGCCTACAGCGAATCTTTTCTAGTGTTAGTGGTTCCATCATAGTCCTATGCACCACGTTTCATTACTTTTAAGGGATGTCCCAGTTCAATGAATTTTAATCATTGTGTAATGGAAGCTTCTGCTACTTTCTAATAGATTTGGAGAGGGTTTTACTATCTAGACAACCTAGATCTGCACCAGATTTATCACAGGGCTCAGGCTGGAGGATAAATGTGGTGAAAGGAAAGACACTTTATCACAACTATTGGTTGGAACAGAATTTTACACCCAAATTTGGAAGCCTTTTTTGAGCAAAATGTTGCGTCTTAGGCCACCCCCCTTTTCTATTAAGCCAGACCCCTTTGTTGGGTTAGACATAGGGGCTTTCTCTAAAACTAAATGTGCCAAATTTTGTGCACTCACATTTGTAAGTGTGGGGCCTTGTGTTTCAGTCCCTCCCCATTTAACGATATCTGCTCGCCACATTGAGAGGCTGAAAACCCGTTCTTCTCACACAAGTGAACAGATTGTTCAAAGAGTGACTTTGTCAGTAGGATATGATCAGGACAGGTATTCAACCTTTAGGACAGGAACATCCTTGAAAATGTTGACATAAAACAAATCCAGTATTAGTTGCTTAAGTTTTGAATGTACTTTTTACTATTTATTCTGAAAAACCTGTTTAGTAACAGCAAGTTATCCTCTATCCGGCACACATAGCATTCAGAAAGTCTTCAGACTCTTTCACATTTTGTTATGTTGTGGCCTTGTGCTACATTAAAATAACAAACATTTATCATTTTACCCCATAATGAGAAAGTGAAAACAGAATGTTCAAAATCTTTGCTAATTTATTTAACAGGAAAAACTAAAATCTTGCTCTGACATAAGTATTCAGACCCTTTACTCGTGACATAGTTGAAGCACCTTTGGCAGAGATTACAGCCTTCAGTCATCTTGGGTATGATGTTACAAGGGTTGCACACTTGGACTTGCCTGGACTTTTTGCCCATTCTTTCAGGGTGGATAGGACCTTCAGTGGACTACCATTTTCAGGTTTGGTTGGGTTGAAGTCAGGGTTCTGGCTGAACCACTCAAGGATATTTATAGAGATGTCCTTAAGCCACTCCTGCTTTGTCTTAGCTGTGTGCTTAGGGTCGTTGTCTTGTTGGAAGGTGAACCTTTGGCCCAGTCTGAGGTCCACAGCACACTGGGTCAGGTTTGTATTAAGAATATCTTTGCCCCATTCAGCTTTCCCTCAACTCTGACCATTCTCCCTGTTCCATCTGCTGAAAAACACCCCCACAGCATGATTCTACCACCACCATACTTCACTGTAGGGATGATATTAGGCAGTGCCTGGTTTCCTCCAAACTTGACGCTTATAATTAAAGCCATCAAGTTCAACCTTGGTTTTATGAGACCAGAGGATATTCTTTCTCACAGTCTGGGAGTCCTTTAGGTGCTTTTTGCAAACTCCAGGCGGGCTTTCATTTATCTTTTACTGAGGAGAGGCTTCTTTTTGGTCACTCTACCATAAAGCCCAGATTGGTGGACTGCTTTAGTGATGGTTGACCTTCTGGAAGATTCTCCCCTTGGCACACAGGGTCTTTGGAGCTCAGCCAGAGTGACCATTAGGTTCTTGGTCAGCTCTCTAATCAAGCCCATCCTCTCCCAATTACTTAGTTTCGTGGGGCGGCCAGTTCTAGGAGGAGACTGCCACTCCATTCAGCTCTATGGGACTGCTGGACATAGGCAAGCGCTGTACATTGGCAATCACATAGACTTTCAATGGAGCGGTGGTATGCATGTCTGACTGGCACTCCATTCATATGCTGGACAAAGGACCTCCCTTCTCATGATTGGTGTGTGTCCTTGTGGTTGGACCCCCACCAATGTAATCTACCTTTTACTTTAACCAGTCTAAAGGGTTAACTTGCTGTTACCAGAATAGCCTTTTAAGGCACCCTAATCTTGTTCCAGGGTTACAGAAAGCTGCGAATATTAGTAGAAAACTGCGGACGAGTTAACTATGGAGCCAGAATAAATGATCAGCGTAAAGGTATCTATAGATTTATATCATACTTATCTAAAAGCACTGGGGAGGGGTTTATTCATAGTGAATTTTACTGAAAGCTGTCATTTTTCATACATACAACCGAATAAAATTTTGATACGGACACGTTTTATATTCATAAATAAATCAGAAACCAAAAGGAGTTTCATATTTGACCTCCACCTATGTATGAACATTTGTCTAGCATTTTCTGCTAATTAATTTCATTTTTCAGTTACAGAGCTCTAAATGCCCTGCATAGACATAGCGTTACAGGATAAAGTTCAGTCTGCAGCCACCACTAAAAGGCTCCTACTGCATATAGATTAATTATTGATCTCAATAGGAGCTGTATGAGTCTGTGTAGTGAGCTCGCCCTAGTGGTGATGAGGTCAATGGGAGCTGTATGACTCTATATGTAGTGAGCTCGCCCTAGAGGTGATGAGGTCAATGGGAGCTGTATGAGTCTATGTGTAGTGAGCTCGCCCTAGTGATGATGAGGTCAATGGGAGCTGTATGAATCTATATGTAGTGAGCTCTCCCTAGTGATGATAAGGTCAATGGGAGCTGTATGAATCTATATGTAGTGAGCTCGCCCTAGTGATGATGAGGTCAATGGGAGCTGTATGAATCTATATGTAGTGAGCTCACCCTAGTGATGGAGGTCAATGGGAGCTGTATGAATCTATATGTAGTGAGCTCGCCCTAGTGGTGATGAGGTCAATGGGAGCTGTATGACACTATATGTAGTGAGCTCGCCCTAGTGATGAGGTCAATGGGAGCTGTATGAGTCTATATGTAGTGAGCTCGCCCTAGTGATGATGAGGTCAATGGGAGCTGTATGAATCTATATGTAGTGAGCTCTCCCTAGTGATTATAAGGTCAATGGGAGCTGTATGAATCTATATGTAGTGAGCTCTCCCTAGTGATTATAAGGTCAATGGGAGCTGTATGAATCTATATGTATGTAGTGAGCTTGCCCTAGTGGTGATGTCAATGGGAGCTGTATAAATCTATATATAGTGAGCTCGCCTTAGTGATGATGAGGTCAATGGGAGCTGTATGACTCTATATGTAGTGAGCTCTCCCTAGTGATGATGAGGTCAATGGGAGCTGTATGAATCTATATGTAGTGAGCTCGCCCTAGAGATGATGAGGTTAATGGGAGCTGTATGACTCTATGTGTAGTGAGCTCGCCCTAGAGGTGATGAGGTCAATGGGAGCTGTATGAGTCTATGTGTAGTGAGCTCGCCCTAGTGATGATGAGGTCAATGGGAGCTGTATGAATCTATATGTAGTGAGCTCGCCCTAGAGGTGATGAGGTCAATGGGAGCTGTATGAGTCTATGTGTAGTGAGCTCACCCTAGTGATGATGAGGTCAATGGGAGCTGTATGAATCTATATGTATGTAGTGAGCTTGCCCTAGTGGTGATGTCAATGGGAGCTGTATGAATCTATATGTAGTGAGCTCGCCCTAGTGGTGATGAGATCAATGGGAGCTGTATGAATCTATATGTAGTGAGCTCTCCCTAGTGATGATGAGGTCAATGGGAGCTGTATGAATCTATATGTATGTAGTGAGCTTGCCCTAGTGGTGATGTCAATGGGAGCTGTATAAATCTATATATAGTGAGCTCGCCTTAGTGATGATGAGGTCAATGGGAGCTGTATGACTCTATATGTAGTGAGCTCTCCCTAGTGATGATGAGGTCAATGGGAGCTGTATGAATCTATATGTAGTGAGCTCTCCCTAGTGATGATAAGGTCAATGGGAGCTGTATGACTCTATATGTAGTGAGCTCGCCCTAGTGATGATGAGGTCAATGGGAGCTGTATGAATCTATATGTAGTGAGCTCGCCCTAGTGATGATGAGGTCAATGGGAGCTGTATGAATCTATATGTAGTGAGCTCGCCCTAGAGATGATGAGGTTAATGGGAGCTGTATGACTCTATATGTAGTGAGCTCGCCCTAGAGGTGATGAGGTCAATGGGAGCTGTATGAGTCTATGTGTAGTGAGCTCACCCTAGTGATGATGAGGTCAATGGGAGCTGTATGAATCTATATGTATGTAGTGAGCTTGCCCTAGTGGTGATGTCAATGGGAGCTGTATGAATCTATATGTAGTGAGCTCGCCCTAGTGGTGATGAGATCAATGGGAGCTGTATGAATCTATATGTAGTGAGCTCTCCCTAGTGATGATGAGGTCAATGGGAGCTGTATGAATCTATATGTATGTAGTGAGCTTGCCCTAGTGGTGATGTCAATGGGAGCTGTATGAATCTATATGTAGTGAGCTCACCCTAGTGATGATGAGATCAATGGGAGCTGTATGAATCTATATGTAGTGAGCTCGTCCTAGTGGTGATGTCAATGGGAGCTGTATAAATCTATATATAGTGAGCTCACCCTAGTGATGATGAGGTCAATGGGAGCTGTATAACTCTATATGTAGTGAGCTCGCCCTAGTGATGATGAGATCAATGGGAGCTGTATGAATCTATATGTAGTGAGCTCTCCCTAGTGATGATGAGGTCAATGGGAGCTGTATGAATCTATATGTATGTAGTGAGCTTGCCCTAGTGGTGATGTCAATGGGAGCTGTATGAATCTATATGTAGTGAGCTTGCCTAGTGATGATGAGGTCAATGGGAGCTGTATGACTCTATATGTAGTGAGCTCGCCCTAGTGATGATGAGGTTAATGGGAGCTGTATGACTCTATATGTAGTGAGCTCGCCCTAGAGGTGATGAGGTCAGTGGGAGCTGTATGAATCTATATGTAGTGAGCTCGCCCTAGTGATGATGAGGTCAATGGGAGCTGTATGAATCTATATGTAGTGAGCTCTCCCTAGTGATGATAAGGTCAATGGGAGCTGTATGACTCTATATGTAGTGAGCTCGCCCTAGTGATGATAAGGTCAATGGGAGCTGTATGAATCTATATGTAGTGAGCTCGCCCTAGTGATGATGAGGTCAATGGGAGCTGTATGACTCTATATGTAGTGAGCTCGCCCTAGTGATGATGAGGTCAATGGGAGCTGTATGAATCTATATGTAGTGAGCTTGCCTAGTGATGATGAGGTCAATGGGAGCTGTATGAATCTATATGTAGTGAGCTTGCCCTAGTGATGATGAGGTCAATGGGAGCTGTATGACTCTATATGTAGTGAGCTCGCCCTAGTGGTGATGAGGTCAATGGGAGCTGTATGAATCTATATGTAGTGAGCTCTCCCTAGTGATGATGAGGTCAATGGGAGCTGTATGACTCTATATGTAGTGAGCTTGCCTAGTGATGATGAGGTCAATGGGAGCTGTATGACTCTATATGTAGTGAGCTCGCCCTAGTGATGATGAGGTTAATGGGAGCTGTATGACTCTATATGTAGTGAGCTCGCCCTAGAGGTGATGAGGTCAATGGGAGCTGTATGAATCTATATGTAGTGAGCTCTCCCTAGTGATGATGAGGTTAATGGGAGCTGTATGGCTCTATATGTAGTGAGCTCACCCTAGTGATGGAGGTCAGTGGGAGCTGTATGAATCTATATGTAGTGAGCTCGCCCTAGTGATGATGAGGTCAATGGGAGCTGTATGAATCTATATGTAGTGAGCTCTCCCTAGTGATGATAAGGTCAATGGGAGCTGTATGACTCTATATGTAGTGAGCTCGCCCTAGTGATGATAAGGTCAATGGGAGCTGTATGAATCTATATGTAGTGAGCTCGCCCTAGTGATGATGAGGTCAATGGGAGCTGTATGACTCTATATGTAGTGAGCTCGCCCTAGTGATGATGAGGTCAATGGGAGCTGTATGAATCTATATGTAGTGAGCTTGCCTAGTGATGATGAGGTCAATGGGAGCTGTATGAATCTATATGTAGTGAGCTCACCCTAGTGATGATGAGGTCAATGGGAGCTGTATGACTCTATATGTAGTGAGCTCGCCCTAGTGGTGATGAGGTCAATGGGAGCTGTATGAATCTATATGTAGTGAGCTCTCCCTAGTGATGATGAGGTCAATGGGAGCTGTATGAATCTATATGTATGTAGTGAGCTTGCCCTAGTGGTGATGTCAATGGGAGCTGTATGAATCTATATGTAGTGAGCTCGTCCTAGTGGTGATGTCAATGGGAGCTGTATAAATCTATATATAGTGAGCTCGCCTTAGTGATGATGAGGTCAATGGGAGCTGTATGACTCTATATGTAGTGAGCTCACCCTAGTGATGATGAGGTCAATGGGAGCTGTATGACTCTATATGTAGTGAGCTCACCCTAGTGATGGAGGTCAATGGGAGCTGTATGAATCTATATGTAGTGAGCTCTCCCTAGTGATGATGAGGTCAATGGGAGCTGTATGACTCTATATGTAGTGAGCTCACCCTAGTGATGATGAGGTCAATGGGAGCTGTATGACTCTATATGTAGTGAGCTCGCC
The DNA here is from genome assembly GCA_900303285.1 of Rhinella marina. Classification (NCBI taxonomy): domain Eukaryota; kingdom Metazoa; phylum Chordata; class Amphibia; order Anura; family Bufonidae; genus Rhinella; species Rhinella marina. Next base: position 119,018 of record ONZH01021917.1, on the reverse strand, counting down.
CTAGTGATGATGAGGTCAATGGGAGCTGTATGAATCTATATGTAGTGAGCTCGCCCTAGTGATGATGAGATCAATGGGAGCTGTATGAATCTATATGTAGTGAGCTCACCCTAGTGATGATGAGGTCAATGGGAGCTGTATGACTCTATATGTAGTGAGCTCGCCCTAGTGATGATGAGGTCAATGGGAGCTGTATGAATCTATATGTAGTGAGCTCTCCCTAGTGATGATGAGGTCAATGGGAGCTGTATGACTCTATATGTAGTGAGCTCACCCTAGTGATGGAGGTCAATGGGAGCTGTATGACTCTATATGTAGTGAGCTCACCCTAGTGATGGAGGTCAATGGGAGCTGTATGAATCTATATGTAGTGAGCTCTCCCTAGTGATGATGAGGTCAATGGGAGCTGTATGAATCTATATGTAGTGAGCTCACCCTAGTGATGATGAGGTCAATGGGAGCTGTATGAATCTATATGTAGTGAGCTCACCCTAGTGATGATGAGATCAATGGGAGCTGTATGAATCTATATGTAGTGAGCTCGCCCTAGTGATGATGAGATCAATGGGAGCTGTATGAGTCTATATGTAGTGAGCTCACCCTAGTGATGATGAGGTCAATGGGAGCTGTATGAATCTATATGTAGTGAGCTCAGCCTAGTGATGATGAGGTCAATGGGAGCTGTATGAATCTATATGTAGTGAGCTCGCCCTAGTGATGATGAGATCAATGGGAGCTGTATGAATCTATATGTAGTGAGCTCAGCCTAGTGATGATGAGGTCAATGGGAGCTGTATGAATCTATATGTAGTGAGCTCACCCTAGTGATGATGAGATCAATGGGAGCTGTATGAATCTATATCTAGTGAGCTCGCCCTAGTGGTGATGTCAATGGGAGCTGTATAAATCTATATGAATCAATTCTCCTCCATCGAGAATGTTTGGGACTGGACCGGGTGATGGATCTCCCATGCACTGCAGCCGGCAACCACCTTGGCTGAACTATGGGTTCAAGTTGAAAGATCTTGAAATGGGAAGGATAAACATCATCTGTATGACCGTTACCATGCCAGAGTGGCAGCCTGTATCACAACAAGGGAAGATGTCACCCAGTATTAATGTAACCCTGCCTCAACATATACCCAGCTGCAGAACCCAAAATAAAGGCGGCACCACCTTGGTTGTGTGATGATTTATCAAGAACCACTAGCAGTTTATACTTTGTCACTCTCCGCTCAATTGCAAGTTTTCCTGGTGTTTTTTTTCTCGTTTTCCACTAGTGTATATTGTTCCAGTCCCATCATCTCTCCGTCATCTGTACAATCAGTCTCTTGAACCTCATGATGTAGAATAGTACAGAATTACGTCCTTTTTCTATGTTATATTCTAGTGAAATAACTGTGCTGTATACACAGAGGACAAATCTCCTATAATTATCTGGATGTCAATGTAATTGTGTGCAAACTAAAGCAACGTAACGGATCTAATGATACAAGAGCAGAGTGTAATGGCCACATTAGCCTTGTTATTAGGCTGGCCAGGATAGCTACTTCTGCCCCCAGTAACCTGCAGCAGACACTGTACTTCAGGCATCCCCAAACTGCGGCCCCCCAGCTGCTGTAAAACTACAACTCCCACCATGCCCTGCTGTAGGCTGATATCTGTAGGCCGTCCGTGTATGCTGGGAGTTGTAGTTATGCAACATCTGGAGGGCCGCAGTTTGGGGATGCCTGCTGTAGGTCGTCAACCTCCAATGGTCCATTATATCCATTCAGATATGTGGGCCAAGCAACCATATTAACCCTAAGTGCATAGACATAGGGGAGATTCTGCATATCACCGCACAAATTCTGAATCATTGTCATGGTCTCTTCTGGTAATGCTTTTTTTGCCTCCCTCTGTCTCAGGTCTGGTTGGCGAAGTTTTCCTGAGAGATATTCCCTTGAGGAATTATAGGATCTACAGCCTGGATATGAATGCAACCTTCATGAGCAGGTGAGAAGTGACAACCGTATGCGACAGAACGAGAGAAGTAACTAGAGAAGCCTTCATTTGTTGACCATCTAATTTGTACAGGGAGCTCCCAACTCTTATCCCTGGGAGATAAGGTTCGGTCACCTGGATCTTTAGGCTACTTCCACACTACCGTTAGTACGGATCCGGCGGGTGAAGGGACCCGCCGGATCCGTACTGAGTAATACAACCTTGTGGATCCGTAATTCCGGATCCGGTTGTATTAGCTTTTAAACGGATCCGGAATAACCTCTATTGAAAGTCAATGGAGGACGGATCCGTTTACAAGTGTGTCCACACCAAACGGATCCGTCCCCATTGACTTGCATTGGGGGTCATTCCGGATCCGTTTAGGTGCGGACAACTAGTACGGAGAGCAAACCGCAACATGTTGCGGTTTGCTCTCCGGTATGAAGACTGAACTGAATGCTTTCAGGAGCATTCCGTTGTCTTCAGTTCAGTTTTGTCCCCATTGACAATGAATGGGGACAAAACTGAAGCGTTTTATTCCGGTATTGAGCCCCTATGACGGAGCTCAATACCGGAATATATAAACGCTAGTGTGAAACTAGCCTTACCTGATCCTTTTGTTTTCCGGGTGGTTAGCCATTGCCAGATGCATGTTCAGGAGAGCCAATAAGAGCTGTGTATTTTACACAATGGTTTGATTAGATTGAAAGATTTTCCCTGTGACTACCTTCATACTTTGCCCCCATTGAACACCTGACACTACCCTGATATTAGGACTTAGGCTACTTTCACACTAGCGTTTTTAAATTCCGGTATTGAGCTCCGTCATAGGGGCTCAATACCGGAATAAAACGCTTCAGTTTTGTCCCCATTCATTGTCAATGGGGACAAAACTGAACTGAAGACAACGGAATGCTCCTGAAAGCATTCTGTTCAGTTCTTTTCAGTCTCCTGACCGGAGAGCAAATCGCAACATGCTGAGGTTTTCTCTCCGGTCCAGGCATCCGCACCAAGACGGATCCGGAATGACCCCCAATGCAAGTCAAAGGGGACGGATCCGTTTGGTGTGACACACCAGTAATCCGGATCTGTCCTCCATTGACTTGCAATGGGGGGGGTCATTCCGGATCCGGCTACACAGAAATACATACAGACATACAGACAGACATACATACATACATACACATACATACTCACATACTCCAGGCAGGGACGCCGGCAGCACGTCTTCACGCGCCTCCTGTGCGCAGCTATGACGTTTCCCCACTGCGCCCAGCAGAGGGCGCTGTGGGGAGTTGTCATCACTGCGCGCAGGAGGCTCGTGAAGACGTGCTGCCGGCGTCCCTGGCTGAAGTATGTAAGTGTGTATGTGTATGTGTATGTATATGTATGTCTGTATGTTTGTATGTATTTCTGTCCCAATGTCTGTGTCAACATGTGTGGGGCCGGAGCGCTGCTCCGGCTCCACACATGTATCAGCGGCAGCGGATCCGTGCTGCCGCTAGTGTGAAAGAGGCCTTACACAGCGCTGCACCTAGCCTTTCTGCTGCTTGAGGGGAAAACTGAAATGGTGCCCCAGCCCCCCTATGCCAATTTCTTAACCTAACCCTTTCCCTCCAGCCCTACTGCTAAAGACATACTTGGAAAACATTACATACAGAGCTACAAAACATACAGGGTAATACAGCGCCACATACTGTGCTGCCCAATACTATACTGCAGAAACAGATAATCTCCCTTCTGCTGCCCCCCTCTTGCCCCTACCTGGTGCCTCATCTCGCCTCATTGGTGGTGCACCCCTAGACGTACATACTTAGATCTCCCAATTGCATGCACCCCAGATATGTATTTGTACCAGCTCTTCCCTTACATGTAGACACTTTACTGAGATCTTCCACTGCATTAAAGCGCCCATTCACACGACCGTAGTATTGCGGGTCCGCATTTTTCAGACCCGCAATACTACGGGTGCTGCCCGGCGTGAGTTCCGCAACGTTCGGAAACACGCGTCTGGGTGCCCCATTGAAAATGCCTATACTTGTCCTGTGAATGGGCCCTAAGGCTGTGTTCACACTATGAACCTTTTTCAGAATATTATTGTGATTTTATTTCAGTAGTGGACAAGACAACTGCAATGTGTGAACATTGCCCAGTCTTCATTTATATGATAGCAGAGCTCACACTAAAGGAGAGAGAGCGCAAAATTCTTGCAGGTGACAACTGTTGTTTCCCATCATTTTGACGATTTATGTGAATTTAACATTCCTGCTCAGATAATAACGATAATTGCCTTAGATATGTAGAAACCGTACTAGCTTCCGTGGCTTTCAGGGGAACAGACCAGTTTGCTCAGCTCCTCCTGTTCAGTTACATGCTGACAGGTCAGACACCATGTTCAGTTTCACAGGTTCTCTGTAAGAGCATGTCTACATGATGAGAACTGGGTGTCACCTCCTTCTTCTGTTTTTTCACAAGCCTTAACGATATCCAGTGGTCAGATGTAAGCGAGGAGAAGAACGGTCCGGTGTTCTGCCAGGGATCGCTACACGTCAACTATTCTCCAGCTGATACCTACCTGTCCATGAAGGTAGACCCCCCCCCCCTCCCAGTCCAAGGTGCAGAGAAAACAAGAGAATCTAATCATGATGGTTTCCATCAGGAGGCTGTGGTCATTGTTATTTTGGGATTAAAGGGTTTGTGCAGGGCTTTTATATTGATGACCTTCCCCTTAGGATAGGTTATCCATATCTAACCGGCGAGGGTCCAACCCCTTTAAGTTTAGTGCTCAGGGGTGTGACTGTTAGAGGCTTTACTGTATATCCTTAAAGGGGAGGTCCTGGTTCAGAGCTGAACCCAGACATAGCCCCATCTTTACTTCTCTGAGATAAACGTCGGAGCATTTCCCTTGCCCTGCGCTGTATTTTACATTTTCACACTGCTAGGCCTAGGCTTCCGCCTAGCAGTGTTCCGGGTGATGTCACCTGCACTGATGGGTGGTCTTTAGCAGCACTAAAGCCCACCCATTAGTGCCGGAGACCTCTCCGGACAGAAAAAACCCTTGCCCTGCGCAATTCAGAGCAGGACAAGGCTGAGTGGAGGAAGAAGGGGATATGTCCGGGTTCAGCTATGAATCTGGACAACCCCTTTAATGCTGTATTACACTTTCGGTCGATAATCATTAGCGATCATCTTGCAGTGTAATACTGCACTGACCACAAATTATTCTAATTTAGTGCATTATAGGTTTCTGCATCATACCTAAGTAAAATCACCTCCCGTATGTTCTGACTTCAAACGCCCATGATGTGCTGACGTCGCTGCCACTGTTTTGCTCTCGTTTACAGGGCTGGACGAAAGGAGTCGTATTTGTGAATGGAAGGAACCTGGGCCGATACTGGGATATAGGACCCCAAGAGACCCTTTATGTGCCAGGATCTTGGTTATGGCTGGGAATCAATACAGTGAGTAACTTCATACTTCACTATGTTGCTGAGGGTCACAATGTTGGGCCAATGGGTTCAGGTTAAAACTGTACATGGAGGTTCTATGTTCTCCAGGGTTTCCCCTGGTTACTCCACCTCCTACGTTCAAAGTAACATCTCTGAGTCAGTCGGCTACTTACTGTAGAAGAGTGATCCTGCTGTGTAGGGAAACAGTGAGCCCTGATAGATGCAGGGAGTGATGTGAATGTGTCCCTGTATCGCTCTGTATTACAGGTACCAAACCAAGACCTACCATGATTCTGCTTGAACCCAACTAACATCATCATAGCATTCTATAGTGTTACCGCTGTCTAACCAGAGATAAAATTGCGATTCCACGTTGTTTTGCAGATTACAATATTTGAAGAACAAGAAGTCGGCAGTGCATTATATTCTGTGGATTCGCCTTACCTTGGAAGGACCCAGTATGTGGACTAGCTGGAACTACTGGAATGGTCTTAGGAGAAACTGGGCTGTCAAAACCAGGCAGCATGCAGTCTGTCCGTCCTGCGTGTGGTCCTTCCACCCGGTCTCCAGTCCATACATCCTCTCATTTCTATGGCTTTGTTGGTGCCAGGCTGATAACGAAGCTAAATAACACCCTACGGGACACTGAGGAATCAATACAGGTCCACGTCTGGAGTCATCTCAACAGAAACGTGAGAACAACTGAAGTCACCAGAAGGTCTCTGGTGGTAAAACAAATGTCTTCCAAATCTCTGGATCTTTTACTGGAGAAATCACATCCCCTCCCCCACTCCCTTTTTCTTTTTTAAATGGAATTTTTAACATTTGTAAAACCAAAAAAATGAAGATCTCAGGGTCCTGTGAGGACAATGTATGACGTAACGAGGGCTGTAATTATGCATTTTATATTTAATTTGTAGATAATGGACATATTTAATGTTAATAATAAGACGGAGATCGCTTCCATCCATTTTTTAACAATAAAAAGGTTTTTCCTTTTTTTGTAATTATAAAATCGCTTTGTGCTCTTTGCTAAACAGATTGGTCTCCGCTACACAGCTGATCCCATTGTATAAGACCCGAAAGATGAATGATCAGGTGAAGGTTTTTAGTGCCATACACATAAAAATTCCCATTATGGCGGCGTCCCACTCAGCTTTTTGTGACAATTTTTGATGGAGGTTTTTGAACCAGCAGGACAGAGAAGCACAAGGCTAATTTCACATAAACGAGTTTTTCGTCTGCATGCGTTCCGTTTTGTGAATGGACAGCATCCGGACCGAATCCTGATCCATTCAGTTCAATGGATCTGTGCACATGAGCATCAGATGCATTCTGGAAAAATTGCAGCAAGTTCCATATTGTCCATCTTTCACAGAAGGCATCCGGATGCATTGCGTTTTTCACTGATGGTTGCTAGGAAATATTATTGATTGATTTCATCACGCGCGTGAAAAACTGATGCAGTCACAGACAAAACTGATTCAAACGTGCATGAAACGCCGTTGTGTTTTACTGAACAGACCCTGACATGTTCCGTATCACTCATGAGAAAGAGGCCTAAATCCTTAAAGGGGTTCTGTGGTTCTCTGAAACTGATGATGTATCCCCTGGATAGATCATCAGCATCTGATCGGCAGCGGTCCGACACCCGGGACCCCTGCCGATCAGCTGTTTGAGAAGGCAGTGGCGCTGCAGGAGCGCCACGGCCTTCTCTGTGTTTACCGCAGGCCAGTGACGTCACGACTAGTATCAATGGCCTGGGTGGGGCTAAGCTCCATTTAAGTGAACAGAGCTTAGCCCCGCCCAGGCCATTGAGACTAGTCGTGACGTCACTGGGCCTGAGGAAAATACAGAGAAGGCCGCGGCGCTCCTGCAGCGCCGCTGCCTTCTCAAACAGCTGATCGGCGGGGGTCCGATCAGATGTTGCTGAACTATCCAGGGGATAGATAATCAGTTTTACAGAACTGCAGAACCCCTTTAATTTATAGTTCTCATTCCAAACACTTCTGGCTGCATCAAAAACTGCCATAAAAAGCTGTGTGTGACATCATCCTTAAAGGAAGAAAAAGGCAAAATGGTCTGTTTTTAATTAAAGTTTTTTTCATCGAAAAGGCCCAAAATAGGACATGTCCTATTTTTGTTCCGCTGATATTCACAAACCATTAAAAAATCGGCCATGTGAATAGTCCTATAGTCTTCAAAACCAGAAGTGAAGGCTACACAGAGATAGGGCTCATGCACGCAATCATATGTATTTTGCGGTCCTCAAAAAATACAGATGACATCCGCGTGCATTCCGTATTTTGCAGAATGGAGCAGCTGACCCCCTAATAGAACAGTTCTATCCTTGGCCGTAATTTTTTTGCGGAACGGAAATACGGACATACGGAAACAGAATGCACACAGAGTAACTTCTGGGGTTTTTTTTACGGACCCATTGAAATGAATGGTTCCGCATACAGTCCGCAAAAAAAAAAAAAAACGGAACGGACACAGACAGAATCTACGTTCGCGTGCATGATCCCATAGGGTGAGATCTCCTGTTCTGTGTTTTGACCTGACCTGGCTTTGGCTCACAGTCACTGATGGAAATCACTGATCAAATCACTGAAGTCTGAACTAGGCCTGAGCAAGCGATTGTTGGGAGGGAAACTAGTGGATGAGACCATGTAGCCATCTCCTCTGCAGCAAGGAAGGGGTGGAGTAACCTCGAATGCCATCGCTCGTCCCCATGTTGTCTAGTGGATTGCTGGCGACAGGTCGCTATTAGACAGCATGATCTGCCGCCAGCAAATGGCGGCAGTCAGGCAAGATGATCACTAACGAACGTTCATGTGAGGATTTTTGGCGCGGATTGTGCACCAGAAACACATGCAGAACTTTCCAATTTATTTCCATGGAGAATCTGCATTTTCAACCACACTTTTTTTTGTTTTGTTGTTTTACTACCTCCAGTTTTTTAAACTGCACTTTTTTTTTTTTTTACTACCTGCAGTTTTAAAAACCACACGACGAAAAAGCAAAATTTCAACTGAAAATGGATAGGATTGAACATTCTCACAGAAACTGCACCAAAACAGTGTTAAATAACGCTGGGGGAGGGGGGGAGACGTCTGCAGGAAAACCTGATGTGGATTCCGCATCAGGTTTTTTCAACTCAGAAAATACTTTGCCCTTATAGCTCAGAAAATACTTTATGTGAACATGCCCTTATAGTATGCTGTAGTGTATCAGACTCATGCTAGACCACTATTGCTTATTACACCATACCGGTGCAGGATATGACCCGCCACCCTGTGTGATGTAAACTATAGTGTTGCACTGCCAGGAGCCCCCTGAAGATTTCCATTGAGAATATGGCACCTCTAGGATCCTTATTCCAGACAGGTACTCTTTCTATTTTACTTGGTATACCAATATATATTTTCCTCCTCCGTTAGTACAATTTGCAGCAAACAAGAAACATTTTAGACGACTTTTTCACAAACATTCATTTTTTTTCCATTTTAAATATGCAAAGAAAAAAAGAAGTTAAAACCAAATCTCGTTCCAGAAATGAAAATAATCGTTTTAAAAACAGCAGCTTGTTGTATCTGCAAAAGTGGCACATGGAGGGAGATCAGGGCCGGAGGACAGCTCCCGTGTCTCTGATAAGTGCTCCCTCTTCTAGATTTCATCTTAAGTGCATTTCTCCGGGGGCTTGTTTCGTGGGTCGTGGCTGCAATTCGGCCTCATCGCAGTCATTTTCAGTACTGCAGGAATTCTGTTTGTCTGCACAACCTCTGAATTGCAACAATAGGAAGAAAATTCATCACTGTAGCCAGAAGAGGGCGCTGTCTACAAGCAATCTATTTAGTGATCAGCATCTTATTGATGCCGATCATTTATCAGCAAACACTGCGGCTATTTACCAAGCGGAAACTAAAGATTATTTCATGTCGGACATGTAGTATGCCCAACAGGGCACTGAATCGAAAGCCGATACTGGTTTCAACAGTAGTTTTTCTGAAAGGGCCCCGTGGCCAAACCTGGAATGGGGCCCCGCTCCATCATTCATAACAAGTGAAATCGGAAAATGGAAATGTTAGCATTATCATGCCTTTCACTTCGTCTCCTTGTCTGCACACCCATTTTTTTTCATGTATTTTTTTTCCAAAATACCGTCACCTCTGAGCCTCCATAAACACTAAAAGTGCCCCCCCCAGCTCTTCCTTCTACCCTTGTGGTCCCATTCTTGTTTATATGCAATTAATTTTTACATTTTGTGATACATGAGGCCAATGCAAACTGTAAAATAGGTCGAGACCGGTCAAATTTGCATACAGAATCCTTTTTTTTTTTTTATTTGCTCCACTAAACTGATATGAGCTTGGAGAGGCACTGGTAAATATTACCAAAGTTAGGAAACTGTCAGCAAGGTAATATCCAGGTACAGTGATGAATTCAACCATTTCACAGAATGACCAGCAGATGGCAGCAAAGGAGCCAGCACCTGCAGGAGGGTCAGGGAACCACACTGCTAACGATGGTGTGTAGATGTGAAGGACTATGGAAGTTCAGTCTTGCAAATATCTCACACCTGACGGGCAGAGGATGGAGACCAGGCTGTCACCGTTATTGTGTTTGCCATTGATCAGCGAGAGCACAGCTTTTTTTTTAGGCGAGGGAAGGGGGATCCTTTGTAAGATGCAGCTTCCTTCTTTCTTGACATCTGTCTCTCCATCACATGTGCTGTGCTTCTAGGAAAATATAACATACACATGGATCCTGTGCAAGCTGCAGGGCAGGGGGCAATCAGTGCTGGAGAACTTGTCTCCAAAGTTTCTTTCTTAGTTCATCGGCTTATGGAGAGGCCCAGGCAGCGATTGGTAACCGAGAAAACAGCCCCTATATGGAGACACAATACGGAAGAGACATTATAACTCAGCCAAGAAACTGAAAAAGGTGAGATTTTAAAAAATGAAGCTCAAAATGCTAACTATATATCTAATATATAAAGCTGAGTGTATGTGTCTGTGTGTATGTCCGCTAAAGAAATCTGCATTATCTGGTGTCTGGGAAGTTTTTAGACTGGGTCTCAGCTCTCCAGGACGTACCGTTCCTGAGATATTCCCAAAAAATGCATTAGCCAATAGAAGCCTGGTCACATAACCCTTATCAGCCAATAGAAGCTCACAGGCCCTTACGCACAGTTTTACAACAAGTTTCCATAACAACCCAGCTATTTTTCTTCACTGCTGCAGGTCAGTTTTAAAGGGGCAGAGTGCTGTGGATGACACTGTTAAAGGGGTATTCCGGTTACCATAAAGCTAACCTATGTTTTAGACTAATTCATCATCAATCATTACCTAATATAATATAAATTTCACATATTTACCGTTCAGTAGTAATAAGAGATGTTTTCTTCCACTGCTACCCCCTGTGTTTCCTCATAAATTACCATGGCATCGACCTGTGATTCAGGCCACCGTCAAAAGAAGGACTTAAAAGCCACGCCCCCAGGTCTCGCTAAGCCACGCCCAGACCCGGTCAGGCCACGCTGCAGCCGACAGGGATTGAAAAAATGAAGGTAAAAATCAATTTATGTCAGCTGCAGGGGTGGGAGGGAGGTTGACTTTCTCCCTGCAGCTCATACTCAGACTGCACAGTGCTGCTGTCTGAGAGTGAGCTGAAAGCCAGACTGTCCAGCCTAAAACCGGACCTCTGGCCACCTTAGGGGCAGACTGCTGTGGAGGTCACAGTTAAAGGGGAGGGCGCTGTGGATGTTACTGTTAAGGGGGCAGGCTGCTGTGGAGGTCACTGTTAAGGGAGGAGGGAACTGGAGGCCACTATTAAAGGGGCAGCGGGGTACTGTAAGGTCACAGGGGACACAGTTTAGCGGACATACACACACATACACTCAGCTATGGGGGTCAATGTTAAGGGGAAGATTGCTGTAGAGGCCACTGTTAAGGGGGTGCGGTGTTGTGCAAATCACTGTTAAGGAGATGGGGTACTGTGGAGGTCACTAATAAAGGGGTGGCTGCTGTGGAGGTCACTGTTAAGGGGGAGGGTTGCTGTGGAGGTCACTGTTAAAGGGGCAGGGCCTGAGGACGTGCTTACCTGTGTACGTGTGTTCAGATTTCCACATTGGGGTCTGTGAAGCCTTTCTTCCCCTCATTCACCAGCACTGGTTTCTCTGTCCGTGTGTGCCAGACCAGGATCTGGAAACATTTACACATTAGTTACAGTACAGGGATCTCTCCATGTTATCAAATGCATCATATCGGCCATTTAAAAAGGTTGCCCCTCAACCTTTTGATATGGCCCTGTAACAAAATTGCTTGAGTTACAGAGCATCTTCAAATCTTCAATCTTTCCCTAGTCATAATGGATAACCCTACTAGCACAGTCAATCAGCAGTGTATATAAAGGTAAAGAAGTATATCTATACTAGACCATTGCAAAAGGAATCATTTTCCATGAGGTCCTCTCCTAGGTTCTGATCACTGTTCTCCTACCTTAGTGCAATTATCAGCTTTGGGCTCCAGGTCGTTGAGGGTGACCAGTTCTCTCAGTAGACTACTCTCCTGGTAACCACCTTTGACTCCTCGTAGCTTGAAATACGCCTGCGGTCGCTGCAGTATGAGGCGTAGGTTGACGGCAAAACCTGCCATGTCTATCGCGAATGGTCTGTGAGGATCGAACACCGTCTTCCATCCGTACACTTTTCCAGCTGCATTGACTTTGGGCGATTCGTATCGCAGCCCTCCGACAAACGCCACCGGCCACACTGACACTTTTTTAGTATTTCGCATCTAGAGATAGAACATCAGTTTATCCTTCACAGCATACTGTATAATAGGGAGTTACACTCACAACGTAGCAGGCTTCAGAGCTGAAATCTCCCAGCATCTGCCCAAAGTTTACTTGATTAACATGCTAGAAAGTATAGCATAATGACAACTAAACCTAATTGCTGGCGATTTTTTTAATCATTTTTCTGATGCGGTATAGGCATAGGTTAATCTCCATGCAATAAAAACATATATACAACTTTCTAATACATGTGTGAATTCTTCACTATATTCAATGTTTCTGCCAATGAATCTAGAGGCTGAAAACCTGGCCTAATATGCAAGATGTGGGACTCTGGATGTCCTGTCTTCCCCCTCTCACTCCTGCATCTGCTGCTTTTAAGTTACAACAGCTGTTGCATCTTAGGGGTTGTTGTAATGTTGTCTAAGAAGACAGCAGGGTGTGCAAAGGTGTACATTCATTTAAAGGCTATGTACACCTTTGGGGATCTTTTTTTATTGCATTGTACTTATTTCGAGCTAAAATATTATTTTCAATTGGCCTTTATTAAAAATGTTGACCCTTTTCCCTGTACAGCCTTGAGATTCTCTAGTAGCAGGCTATGTATTCTTACTTTATTCCATCAGGCAGCTCAGCTGAGGGCTCCTTATCTCTCACCTTAGAGATAAGTGTTATTAGATGACCGGCACAAAGTGAAAGTACAATTCACACAACTAGACAGTTTCTTACAGTTTGTGACACATATATCATTAGAGATGTAGATATATATATAATTTTTTTTTTTCTTACTAAAGACCAATTGAAACAAAAATTTTTTTTTGCCCTTGAAGGTGTACATAGCCTTTAAACTATTTTCACCCAGGGAGCGCCCAGCCCCCCTGTGGTTGGCATCAGAGCATTTCATGCTCCAATGCTCTCCTTTGCCCTGCACTGAATTGTGCAGGACAAAGGCATTTTCAGGACATCCGATGACATACCGGGCTCTCCATAGGTATGTTTCCGCCTGGCAGCGTGTTAATGTAAATAAAAAAAACCCATGTCCTGCAAGATCCAGCGCAGTGCAAGGAAGAGCATCAGAGCATGAAATGTTCTGATACTAACATCAGGGGGGCTGCCTGGCTGAAATTCTGGGTATGTCCCCTTTAAATTTCTGAATGCTGTGCTTTGAAGTCAGGGAGGCGGTCCTATCAGTGATTGACAGCTATCACAGAGGGAAGGCTGTCAATCGCTGATAGGACTGCCTCCTTGACTTCAAAGCCCAGAAGGAGGAGGAAAATAAATTGTAAATTATACTGAATATTTTCCTATAAAACTATATATCAATCTGCTCAGCTCCTCCTCTATAATATGCTGCCTGCAGCTCAGACACCATGTTCAACCTGACAGGTTCCCTTTAACTGCTGAAGTGTGACAGAGACTGAAATGGAACTGAATGTGGAATAGCAAATATGTGTAACTATGTATGTATGTGTAATGTGTATATTTATGTTCATTGTGTTTTTGTACGTAATGTTTGTCTATTATGTATGCAATGTCGGACTGGGGTGGTTAGGGCCCACCAATAAAATTTATTTTGGGGGCCCACCGTACGGATACAATCAAATATAGTAAATAATCTAGCAAGTTTTTTTAATCTGAACATAGGCTGGTTGAGGTGCTGTACATTGTATATACAAAGTGCATCTCAATAAATTAGAATATCATCAAAAAGTTGTGTTTTTTTTCAGTAATTCAATTCAAAAAGTGAAACACATATATTATTTAGAGTCATTACAAACAGAGTGAACGTTTTCAAGTGTTTATTTCTGTTAATGTTGATGATTATGGCTTACAGCCAAGGAAAACCTAAAGGTCATTATCTCAGAAAATTAGAATATTATATTAGACCAGCTGTAAATATTTTTTTAAGCACAGAAATGTTGACCAAATGAAAAGTATGTCCAGTAAATGCACTCAATACTTGGTTGGGGCTCCTTTTGCATGAATGACTGCATCAATGCGGCGTGGCATGGAGGCGATCAGCCTGTGGCACTGCAGAGGTGTTATGGAAGCCCAGGTTGCTTTGATAGCAGCCTTCAGCTCGTCTGCATTGTTGGGTCTGGTGTCTCATCTTCCTCTTGACAATACCCCATAGATTCTCTATGGGGTTAAGGTCAGGCGAGTTTGCTGGCCAATCAAGCACAGTGATACTGTGGTTATTAAACCAGGTATTGGTACTTTTGGCAGTGTGGACGGGTGCCAAGTCCTGCTCGAAAATAAAAATTCCATCTCCAAAAAGCTTGTCGGGAGAGGGAAGCATGAAGTGCTCTAAAATTTCCTGGTAGACGGCTGCACTGACTTTGGTCCTGATAAAACACAGTGGACCTACACCAGCAGATGACATGGCTCCCCAAACTATCACTGATTGTGGAAACTTCACACTAGACCTCAAGCAGCTTGGATTGAGGGCCTCTCCACTCTTCCTCCAGACTCTGGGACCTTGATTTCCAAATTAAATGCAAACTTTACTTTCATCTGAGAACAACACCTTTGACCACTGAGCAATAGTCCAGTTCTTTTTCTCCTTGGCCCAGGTAAGACGCTTCTGGCATTGTCTATTGGTCATGAGTGGCTTGACACATGGAATGCGACACTTGTAGCCCATGTCCTGGATACGTCTGTGTGTGGAGGCTCATGAAGCACTGACTCCAGCAGCAGTCCACTCCTTGTGAATCTCCCCCAAATTTAGGAAAGGCCTTTTCTTAACAATCCTATCAAGGCTGCGGTTCTCCCTGTTGCTTGTGCACCTTTTTCTACCACTCTTTTTCCTTCCACTCCATTAATATGTTTTGATACAGCACTCTGTGAACAGCCAGCTTCTTTAGCAATGACCTTTTGTGGCTTACCCTCCTTGTGGAGTGTGTCAATGACAGCCTTCTGGACATCTGTCAAGTCAGCAGTCTTCCCCATGATTGTGTTGCCTACTGAACCAGACTAAGGGACCTTTTTAAAGGCTTAGCAGGTGTTTTGGGTTAATTATTCTAATTTTCTGAGATAACTTTTGGGTTTCCCTTGGCTGTAAGCGATAATCATCATCATTAACATAAATAAACACTTGAAAAATTCACTCTGTAATGACTCTATAATATATGTTTCACTTTTTTAACTGAATTACTCAAAAAAAAACTTTTTGATGATATTCTAATTTATTGAGATGCACTTGTATGTATGTAGGCAGTAAGTCTACTGTGTTATTTGCCACTTGTGCAGGGGATGGGAGACTAGGGGCCCACCTTGCTCAGGGGCCCAATGGGGGATTCCCCTGTACCCCTGTGGGCCAGTCCAAGCCTGTATGTATGTATATACTGTGTATGTCTGTGTGTGTGTGCACAGTATAGCCCTGCCTCTGTAAATGAGAAGACACATTAACACTTTTTTGGTGTAACTTTTCAGGCTTTGAAGAAATGCCTAGCTCGGCATTTCATAGGTTTCATATCACCTTCCTATTACTTATGACTGCGGTTTATGGAACCATGGTTATCTATGAGACATCCATACGTGCCCTCCTAACTGCTCAGGTGTTTCATGTGCTATGGGATGTGACATTATGCATACATATATGCAAGAGGAGACGAGATTTGCTGGGCGATCTAATTTACTGGTTAGGTTCATTCTTCAGCTCGATTACAGGAGCAGAAGAAAGTAAAAGGACGGATTCGGCATATACAGTAACTGAGCTGAATGGAACCTATGGGCCCCATAAACTATAATGGGATCCGTTAGGTTCCGTTCAGGCGGAGACAAAAGTCCTGCATGCACAAGTTATATCTCTGCTTCAAAAAACGTCCTCTGACCGGAAACCTAACGGGCCCCATTATAGTCTATGGGGTCCGTAGGCTCCATTCAGCTCAGTTATGTTCCGAATCCTTCCTTTCCTTTCTCCTATAACAGAGCAGGAGAATGGAAAGGCTGAACGCTTATGTGAACTCAGCCCTATAGAGATAAGTCATCAGTTAGAGCTCGGTATCTATAGAATGAATTCCACTAGTTCTTAAGGTAATTGTTTATGTCTTATTCTTATGATCTCTATGTAAAGTACAGGCTTTAGTTCTTCACAGCCTTCCACACATCTGAGCAGGCGTACACTCTTATTACTCCTACCTGGCCACAAGTCCAAATCCATCTGTCTGCATTAGTCTCTTAGAGAGATTTCCGAGCGCTACAAACTAAAACAATTATTAAAGGGGACCTAAACCCTTGTTGGCTACATAGGCTCTGCTCAGCTTTTCCATATACCTTCCCATAGAACGTATATGGGATCTGTACTCTAGGAAAAGCTGAGCAGAGCCGATGAAACCCGAACAGTTCTCGGAGAAGAGCTGCTGCACCTTTGTGGTTTCAGCAAAGGTTTAGGTTCCCCTAATGTAGACACTCTTGTGAATCCCAGTTTTAGTTTATGTGGGTCATCTGCCATCCTTGCTCCTTCCTCCCCTCTGATGTGGTTCCCCTAATGCAGTCTCACAGTCTACATTTCCCATTATGCCTCAGTCTCATCACACTAAACTTTCTTGCAGCTCCATCTCACAGGATACACTGGAGACTCCGCACACATTGTATAGACTGTGAGTCAGGGGAGTTTCATAACTCTGCACCCAATCATTGTATGGACTCGCCTACTATATCACTGCACTCTCACTTCCTTAGATAAGGCAGAAATCATATCTTAAAGAGGTTGTCTCACTCCAGCAAATGGCATTTATCATGTGGAGAAAGTTAATACAAGGCACTTACTATTGTATTGTGATTGTCCATATTGCTTCCTTTGCTGGCTGGATTCATTTTCCATCACATTATACACTGCTCGTATCCAGAGGTTACAGGTGCTGCTGCAGTACAGAAATGAGGTGGATGGTAGCTGGTGTACATGCGTGCCTATGTGCACTCCTGCGGTCCTGGCCACCAGAGAGGCTGGATGGATTGCAGGGTGGTCATAATGTGATAAATGCCATTTTCTGAAGTGAGACAACCCCTTTAATCAGCTCTTTTAACATAGGAGGGGGCAGTGGCGTACATAGAGAAGTAAGGGCCCTATAGCAAGGATCAAACCAGGCTCCCCACACAGGACAGAAGGGTTTCTGCCTAAAACCCTTTCAATGACCCTTGGGCCATTTATTCCACTGCCTAATTTGCTAAAAGTTGTTCCTTTGGAGGGTAGAGTCCTGACCAAGTTTTTACCTCCAGTAGAAGAGGAGATGATGCCAACTAAGACTGGGCCCTCTCTTGCCCTGGGCCCCATAGTAGTCGCATGGTCTGCCGCTATGGCAGTTACGCCCCTGGGAGGGGGTATATATACAAAGGAACAAGGAGTGAAGCTTGATGGGAAGGGATTAGATTCTGATTTAACCCAGTAGTTCACATGAAGTCAGCCACACAGAAGAGACTGATCTCCTGTTCACACAGGTATGTAAACTCTGGATTAGGGATTTGTTGCTTTATACTCCTCTACTGCCAAGATGCAGAATTTCATACAAATAAGTATATATTGTCTATGCACAGTATTCTATCAGGATGTTAACCCTTTATGGAAAGTAATGGAAACTATGTATTAATCTAAGCACATTTATACAGTCAATCACGTTCTTTTCATCTTTTATACAGCAATAGTTTTCCCTCAATAGCAATTTGTTAAAGAGGTTCTTCGGGCTACAGCTATTGATGACTATGGCACTGGATAGGTCATCAATATCAGATCTGTTGAAGTCCAAAACCTCCACCGATCGGCGGTTTCAGGCTGCCGTAGTGACGGGAGCTATACTGTGTACTGCGCTGGAGGCAGACAGGCTGAGCTGGAGGGCGCCACCACTCCGCACACTGGCGACAGGGCAGCCCAAAACTGCCGATCTTGATATTGACCAGTGTTGAGGATAGATCATCAATATCTGTAGCCTGGAGAACCCCTTTAAGTATAAATTATTATTAGTTCTGAGCATCTTTTACAGCCTCTGGATGTGATTTGTTCTTATTCACTGGCAACAATAAGAGATCCTTAGTGAAGTTGCAAAATTCACAAAGATTTGGCACTAGTCCAATAAATCTGGAAGAACCCCTTAAATGTGAGCAGAGCTGCAGTAGTGGAGGACTCCATTGATCAGAGCAGCGCCGGGTACATTCAGTGCCTTCATACACAGCACATGTCTGGCAGGCAGCCGGAGTTGACAGTAATTACAGTAATTGTGTTTGAAGCTTGTCAATCACACAATGTGCCGCTGACAGCTACTTTATTCTCTGTCCTCTCCCACATAACTCATTGGTTGTGAATACAAAGCCCCCCCATCGTGTTCCTGACCCCCCGAGGCTGCACCACATAACTCACTCTTCTCACACGCTCATTATGGGCTGTTTAAATGCTATTCTCATTAATGGTGCGCACTTTAAATCCCCCCATCTCATGTGGAAACGTGAGGGACCCCCAGGTTAGAAGACCAGTTTCTCCTGCCAGTCATTTCTACAGATGTCCTAATAATCTCAAGAACCAAGCAACCAGCCCTACCAGAGGTGACTATATCACAGATCATCACATTCCCTATCACGGGTCGGCAACCTTCGTCAGTTCAGCTGTTGTGAAACTACAATTCCCAGCATGTGCCATCCAGGTATATTAGAGACAAGAGCAGAGTATGCATGCTGGGAACTGTAGTTTCAAAACAGCTGACGTGCCAGAGGTTGTCTACCCCTGCCCTATCACCTTCAATGTTAGTACTGGGTCCTTTCCCCCACATACACTACTGCTGGACCCAACATTGTTAAGGGGTCCAATCACCCTCTTGTACAATAGAAGAGGGGCATGACCATCCAGCATGTACCCCTTCTTTTCATGGGTTCTCCAACAGTTGTCTGGGCTACCTGCGTGGTCCTCACATCCCTGAACTGTACAGAGACTGGTGCAGGAAAGTTAGTGAAAGCTATCGCAATGTAAAACACCCTCTTATATCTCACAGATTGTAAGCCTCTATATGCAAAGCTCAGGATGCTGCTTAATGCCTCCCCCATGCTTTACCCTGCAGATCTTCTTCTGATTGGCAACTGTGATTAGACACAAGCCCTGCATATGTCACCAGAAAGTCAGCACCTACAGCACAAAGCTTTATAGTAAGGATCATAAGCTACAGCATCAGGTAGGCCCTCACAAGGAGGATTCTGAAGGTGGTCCGGGTTACTCACCTCCTCAAACAGATCCAGGCTGTATGTGTTATCATCATCCGCGAAATACACAACTCCAGGCAAACTGTTGTTTTTGTTAAAAGTCTCTCTAAGCCAGCGCAGGGCAAGGTTTCTCTGCATAGTCCCTCGGGGTATTCGTGGGTCCCGAGTGTCTCCCCTCAGTTTATAATTACGGGGTGTCTCCACATTAAGATGGGTATAGTTGAGACCAGATTCCTGGAGCAGCCGGGTAACAAGTGGGGTGCGTCGCTGAGAGTCCTCCACCAGGATCCAGTGCAGATTGGGCACATGCAGTAATGTGTTGGACAGACGGGTGAGTTCAGCTTTCTGGACTGGTCTACTGTAGGTTGGGGTGATAACATGAATGGTGGGGAGGTTGCCCATCCAAGGCGGCGGCCGAGTGTACACATACTCAGTCCTTACAACTTCTACAATATCCCTCTCAGAGGAACAATACTCCCTTGAATCGGAGCCTGGACTTGCATCCCTGCGGCTGTCGCTCCCGTCCTCTGTAAAGACATAAAACAATATAATCCCAAGAAAGCCAGAGAATATCAGGTATTATCTAAGGAGAGGTTTTCCAGTGAACTCTATATGATCCTGGTCTGTAAGGTTCGGTTGAGAAAGTCTTTTACACCAGTCAAGGATGTCATACAGCCTTCTCCAGATATAGGACATATATTAAGCTGTCTGTCTACAGGGGGGTTAGCAATATAGGATGCTATGTAGTAGTGACACCCAGGCCCTGATGTCTGAGGTGGTCCAAAGGCACCAGTATCATAAATGACTCATGGTAGGTGGGGGTACTTGTTACAGATTTTGTATTGGGTCCCATGAATTCCAAGTTACATCTCTGCAATCTAGCCTTCCTGGACCTCGGTCCATAAAGCAAATTCTAGAATTGAACATCTTATACCATAAATTCTGAAACCTGACAAGCCAACTAATCTGTAGCTTAAGGTCACCATAGATTTTAGAGATTAGTTCTTTAGAAAGGTCTAGGATTGGTACAATAATAATAGGATTATTTATGGTATGACTGCGGCCCTCCTATGGCCAATTCAGGTATCAACTGAGCAGCAAAGTCCTGTCTGACAGTCTGGTTGCTAGGGATACATAGTAATCCCACACTCTTCCATGGTGTTGTCAAGCAGCAAGTCCCTAGCAACCAGTCTGTGTCAGATTACTCAGTTACTAAATAAAACTGAAGAACCAAACACAGAACTGAAGACAAAGAAGGGGCAATGACATGAACCATAGAATTCTATATCTCCTAGTGCCGGAAAGGTGGAGACCAAGGGTGTAACTACTATAGCGGCAGACCATGCAACTGCTATGGGGCCCAGGGCAAGAGGGGCCCAGTCTTAGTTGGGATTATCTTCTCTTCTACTGGAGGTGAAAACTTGGTCAGGACTCTACCCTCTAAAGGAACAACTTTTAGCAAATCAGACAATGGAAAAATGGTCCAAGGGTCATTGAAAAGTGTTTAGGCAGAAACCCTTCTGTCCTGTGTGAGGGGCCTGGTTTGATTCTTGCTATGGGGCCCTTACTTCTCTGTCTATGCCACTGGTGGAGACCCTCTTTACTGTACCACAAACCAGTAGAGTGTTTCTAAATAAACCCCACATAGGTTTTCAGATGTGCTGCTCAACTATATCATCAATAAGTCACTAGTATCATGAAATCTTAATCCCTTCTAACAGACCAAGACAGATGAGAACAAATTGCGGAAACCAGTCACAAACATATTGAGAAAGCGGATGATGATGAAATAATGGCAACAAGTGAGTTATGTTGAGAGGAACGGTTGTAAAAATGGTGGTTTAGAGTTGATGTGAGGATGTGATATCAGCCCTGAAAGCAGTGTGTGGGAAATAAAGCACAGCTACAGTATAGAGGGCGCAGAAGTAGAAGTTGCCTGTTGCCTAAGGGAGGGACAAAGGCTCCTCTGCCACATTTGAGGACTATATCATTATAAATGGCACTGAGTAAGTTAGGAGCCATTTTACAGGTTTCAATTTGTGGCCCAGAAGCGTCATCTCTGCACTTATTCTAATCCTGCATTTAGCCTCAGGAGCAGAACTGTTTCAATAATATCTTTTTAAAAAGTGGAGCAAATTAACTAGAGTTTATACTTTGTTTTCTGACCTGCTTAAAAGGGGTGTGGGGCTTATTGAAATGGGGCCACGTTTTCCACAGTATAAGATGCACTGTATTTCTCCAAAATTGCACCACAATTCTGATGGAAAATTCTTTCTCAAAGTAAGACAACTAATAGTTGGTCAGAGTCAGAGAAAAGTGGACGTGTAATGAAGTAAAGTCAGGGCTTTGTGTAAACTGATTATTGCTACATTCTCATGGTGCTGTTATTCACAAGCCACGCTGAGGGAAATACTGAACAGTCCACTAACTGCAGCTGGAAGTATACATACAAGTGCATCTCAATAAATTAGAATATCATCAAAAAGGTTTTTTTTTTTTCAGTAATTCAGTTCAAAAAGTGAAACACATATATTATATAGAGTCATTACAAACAGAGAGAACTTTTTCAAGTGTTTATTTATGTTAATGTTGATCATTATGGCTTACAGCCAAGGAAAACCCAAAAGTCATTATCTCAGAAAATTAGAATAATTAACCCAAAACACCTGCAATGACAGCCTTCTAGACTGCTTACTTGACAGATGTCCAGAAGGCTGTCATTGACACAATCCACAAGGAGGGAAAGCCACAAAAGGTCATTGCTAAAGAACTTGGCATTTCACAGAGTGCTGTATCAAAGCATATTAATGGAAAGTTGAGTGGAAGGAAAAAGGGAGGTAGAAAAAGGTGCACAAGCAACAGGAAGAACTGCAGTTAGGATTGTTAAGAAAAGGCCTTTTCTAAATTTGGGGGAGATTAACAAGGAGTGGACTGCTGCTTCAAGAGCCACCACACACAGACGTATCCAGGACATGGGCTACAAGTGTCGCATTCTATGTGTCAAGCCACTCATGACCAATAGACAATGCCAGAAGCGTCTTACCTGGGCCAAGGAGAAAAAGAACTGGACTGTTGCTCAGTGGTCAAAGGTTTTGTTCTCAGATGAAAGTAAATTTTGCTTTTCGTTTGGAAATCAAGGTCCCAGAGTCTGGAGGAAGAGTGGAGAGGCCCTCAATCCAAGCTGCTTGAGGTCTAGTGTGAAGTTTCCACAATCAGTGATGGTTTGTGGAGCCATGTCATATGCTGGTGTAGGTCTACTGTGTTTTATCAGGACCAAAGTCAGTGCAGCCGTCTACCAGGAAATTATAGAGCACTTCATGCTTCCCTCTGCCGACCAGCTTTTTGAAGATGGAATTTTTATTTTCCTGCAGGACTTGGCACCTGTCCACACTGCCAAAAGTACCAATACCTGGTTTAATAACCACAGTATCACTGTGCTTGATTGGCCAGCAAACTCGCCTGACCTTAACCTCATAGAGAATCATTGGGGTATTGTCAAGAGGAAGATGAGAGACACCAGACCCAACAATGCAGACGAGATGAAGACTACTATCAAAGCAACCTGGGCTTCCATAACACCTCTGCAGTGCCACAGGCTGATCACCTCCATGCCACGCCGCATTGATGCAGTCATTCATGCAAAAGGAGCCCCAACCAAGTATTGAGTGCATTTACTGGACATACTTTTCATTTGGCCAACATTTCTGTGTTTAAAAAAAAATTACAGTTGGTCTAATATAATATTCTAATTTTCTGAAATAATGACTTTTGGGTTTTCCTTGGCTTTAAGCCATAATCATCAACATTAACAGAAATAAACACTTGAAAACGTTCACTCTCTTTGTAATGACTCTATATAATATGTGTTCCACTTTTTGAATTGAATTACAGAACAAATACAACTTTTTGATGATATTCAAATTTATTGAGATATAGTAAGTGCAGCTCTGTGGTATACTACAGTAGGCAACTCAGAATCCGTACAGGATAAGTAATGAGTGTACACAATGATCCCACCAGCAGAATAGTGAGTGCAGCTCTGGAGTATAATACAAGATGTAACTCAGGATCAGTATGGGAAAAGTAAAATATGTACATTGTGACTCCACCAGCAGAATAGTGAGTGCAGCTCTGGAGTATAATACAGGATGTAACTCAGGAACAGTATGAAATAAGTAACGTTTGAGCCGCTATGAAAAATTTGGTGTAGACCACTTGTCTAAATGTACACCATCTACAGGATTAGTAAATCTGCCTCAATGTGTATGTAGACTTTACATATAATCTGTATAATGTCTTCTGCAAATAAATGTTATCTCAATTAAAGGGGTTTTCTGAGACTTAAATACGTATGACATATCCTCTGGATAGGTTATCCGTATCTGATTGGTGGGGGTCCGACAACCGGGACCTCTGCTGATCAGCTGTTTGAGAAGGCAGGTGTGCTCGCAGTAGCGCCACGGCCTTCTCTCAGTTTCTCCTAGGCCAAGCGATGGAACGTTCATCAGTCAGATAAGTCTAGGTGCAGCTCAGCCCCATGAATGGGGCTAAGCTGTAATACGTAGCAAAGCCACTATACTATGTACAGCGCAGTGCTTGGTAAGCATGAAGAAGGCCGCGAGCGTTGGTGCCTTCTCAAACAGCTGATTGGTGGGGGTCCCAGGTGTTTGGATAGGTCATCAGTTCAAAAATCCTTTAATGAAGGAACAGCACGCTTAGGACTCCTAGTTCAGTCAGTGCGGACAACATTTCTACATGGAGTGGGTCCTAATGAGGCTTCTGAGGACGTGTGAGGTACAGCTATTCCTGGAAATTGCCGGTATAATTCAGTTATGATAAGACACGATATTCCATGATATGACACATTGATAGTCACAGTTATTAGAGTTGGTGAGATGACACAGTTTAGTTGGACTTTCCACAAGTCCAGGTCAGGTTATGATGAAGTCATGCAGAATGGAGAGGTCAGGGGGAAAATGGGCATGAGGTCAGTGTTCATGTCAGGCATTTATGGGACACGACAGGATCATGTGTGATAGCGAATGCTGAGTAGGGGGTTACAGAGTCTCCTCACCCTTGTGTGCAGTGAGCAGCGGGGACAGAGTGCTGTGGTGCCATACTGTGATGAGTAAAGTCCAGGGCAGAACGATGAGTACAATAGCCAGAATGTCCCTTCTCTTCAGCATCTCCAGGGTGGGCTGACCCCAGTGCTCCTCATTACCTGGGGGGTGCACCCCGATAGCACAGAGAACAGCAAAGCAGACAGGAGAGAGATCAGTATACAAGACAGAGAGGCGCAGGAGACACAGCACAGCTCAACAGTCACCTCTTACCAGCGCTTATAACCCACCCATTGCAGCAGGCTGGGGATCCCAGGCTCTGCCCAGAAGGGAAGGCAGGAGGTCACAGAGAAGCGGGGCCCGGGCCCCTCACTGGCCAGGTTGTGCAGAAGAACTGGACAGATGGAAGCCTGTGTGATACACAACGAGAGAGAAAGCGGAGGTTAGCACTAGATGGAGCTGTTAACAAAAGAATAGAAATGGAGCACACGACTGCAATGAAACACGGATCCGAATAAAACCTCAGGAAGCAGCTTCACCGTTTACTAAAGTGTTCAGCCATTATTAGCAGCTGCAGGCAAATGTCTCCGCTAAGAGGACTGGAAACTATACTGATGCAAAACAGAGATGTCCTATAGGAATTATTCTCCAGTGATTAAAATGAGGCCCTTCTCAGGTGCTGCCTGACGCTAACTACACAGCAGGTGGTCCTGGTGCCTCCATTTTTATCACTGACATTTCAATTGTATTTCCTGTGAGACGACATCACTATGAAAGCTCTCATCACCCATTAAAGGGCGACTTCACACGGTCTGTGTTTTAGCAGCGTCTTCGGGAACGACTTTGGCTCCCCAGACCTGAACGGACTGCATCATAGTGATTTATGATGTAGTCACTTCTTATCTGAAGGCAGGTCTATTGTATTGTACTCAGGTGAGTACAGTATATTAGACCTGCAAACAGACTGGAGCTAGATGCATGATAAAACTCTATGATATCCTTAGGTCAGGGGTGCCGAGGTGGGTCCAGGAGATGCAGCTGACGCACAGTTGTGTGAATCAGTCCTAACCTGCAATTATCCTCCTCCATTCTTGGATCCCATAGCAGCTGCATAAGCTGCCTCCATGGTACATACCCCTATGATACACGTTTAGGCCTCATGCACACAACCGTATTTTTCATCCGTATGGTATCTGCAGCTTTTGCTGACCGCACACTGTCTCATTCATTCCTATGAGGCCAGGCACTATCCATATTTTTTGCAGATCCATATGGCCTTTCCACAAATTAAGCCTCATTCAAACAGTCAGTGTTTGATCAGTGATTTCCATCAGTGATAATGAGCAGGGGCGTAACTACCATAGCGGCCGACCATGCGACTGCTATGGGGCCCAGGGCAAGAGGGGGCCCAGTCTTAGTTGGGATCATCTCCTCTTCTACTGGAGGTAAAAACTTGCTCAGGACTCTACCTTCTAAAGGAACAACTTTTAGCAAATGAGACAGTGGAAAAATGCCCCAAGAGTCATTGGAAAGGGTTTAGGCGGAAACCCTTCTGTCCTGTGTGGGGGGCCTGGTTTGATCCTTGCTGTCGGACTCTTACTTCTATATGTATGCCACTGATTGTCAGCCAAAACCAGGTGCGGCTCTAAACACAGAACAGGGGCAGATCTTTCCCTTATACCTTATATCTGTGGAGGCTCCAATCCTAGATTTGGCTCACAATCACTGATGGAAATCACTGACCAAAACACTGACGTGTGAATGAGGCTTTATAGTACGTGTCCTATTCTGGTCAGTATCGTGGGCGAGAATTGTCCTTTCTATGGGAGTGGGAAAAATGTGGCGTGCACAGGGAAAGTATTCATATTTTGCTGAAATACGGACACAGACGTATCCATGAAGCCTTAGAAATAGATATAAGGATTATTGTCATGAGACATAAATGAGTGGTTAATAGATGCACTCAGATTCTGACATCGGATGGGGCCTAGAGTACTACAGATATAATCTTAACAAATAAACTGAATCCATCCCAAAACCACCGCCCAGATTCACGTCCGCTCCTTCCTGTGGCATTTCTAGACCATAATTTAGTGAAAAATAACAAGATCCTTTATTATGTCCCTCACAAAACACTTACAGAATATGAATTTGTCTTTGGAGGCTGTAATACAAGGTTAAACAACTTAATGTACTGAGCAGCTTCATACCCCTGTATAAATGCAGCCTCATCCCGCCATATAAATGCAGCCTCATCCCCCCGTATAAATGAAGCCCCATAACCACGTATAAATGCAGCCTCATCCCCCCATATAAATGCAGCCTCATCCCCCCATATAAATGCAACCTCATCCCCCGTATAAATGCAGCCTCATCCCCCCCGTATAAATGCAGCCTCATCCCCCCCGTATAAATGCAGCCTCATCCCCCGTATAAATGCAGCCTCATCCCCCCCGTATAAATGCAGCCTCATCCCCCCCGTATAAATGCAGCCTCATCCCCCCGTATAAATGAAGTCCCATAACCACGTATAAATGCAGCCTCATCCCCCCCCCATATAAATGCAGCCTCACCCACCCGTATAAATGCAGCCACATACCCCCCGTACAAATGCAGCCTCATTCCCCTCCCATATAAACGCAACGCCATCCCTCACATATAAATGCAGCCCCATCCCCCCGTATAAATGCAGCCTCATACTCCTGTATAAATGTATCAGCAGGGATCCTGCAGCATTTCCCCATTCAAACCATTCTTCTGAAAGGAAAATGACAACCCAGCAGTGAACCATTAAGGGGATTCTGAGCAGTTGTCACTCTTCAGCCTGGCGTTGACAGGCACCTGTGCAGACAGGAACTTAGGTCCCGTAACATGCACCCAATCACCCATCTGCACATTGTGACATAAATCTGGCCAGACATTTTGGACACAGGGGCATTATGTACAGGTCAGTAGATGCACTCACAGTAAATAGTTTACTCGGGCCACAGATAGCCAGCGTCTCAAATGCCAAAGAAAAAAACCCTGTGTGAATGTGATTTCTGCTTATTTCCAAGGATAATGCAGAAAAAACTTGGCTGATGAGCAACCAGAGACTTCAAGTAGATGATTCCAGGAGAAAACATGCCACTGCCAAATGCTCAAGGTAGATGCTGTACATGAAACTTTGATATTTGCTGTGAGACCCTTAGAAGAAGCATTAGCTCACGCTGACCCCCCTAAAAGTGTGAACCTACTCTCTATTGGTACCTGTAAGCAGACAAGGAAGTCCAGAGGTGAAACCATCCTTCCTTCCTACTAGCGATGAGAAGACACTGTGCCCACCTGTGCTGAATGTAGGGGAGTAGGCCAGCAGCAGGAGGAGGCACTTAAAGGGGTTGTCCCACAAAAAGTATTCTACAGCACCTGGATCTGAATGCTTTTGTAACTGCATGTACTGTAATTAACTATTTAGCATAGCCACTGAGTTATTCAGTATATATGTATAACACCACCTGTTGTTTGTCCATTTCCTTATCTCTCTGACCACCTCAGTAACATTCATGAAGTGGATGCCACTAGTTACAGTGACAGTTACAGGGAAAGAGCTTCAGCAGAAAGGGCACTGCCCACTGAGCTGTGATAGAGAGCTGTAGCAGAAAGGACACACCCCTTGAGCTGTCATAGGAAGAGGGCTGCTGCAGAGAAGACATGCCTCCTGAGCTGTGATAGGGAGAGGGCTGCAACAGAGAGAAAATGCTCCCTGAGAGCAGCAGCAAAAAGGACATACCTCCAAATGGAAAGATCCTGGATCCAGGTAAGGCACAGGGCTGGTTCCTTATTTGTCATATACTATAAGATGTCTGACATAATTTTTTCCATTAATAACACCTTTAAAACTGTTATCCCATGACTAATGTAAATCAGACATCATATAGACATAACAATCTCTTTCTAACAAAGCTAGAAGCAGCCCTGTACCTCACATGGATCCAGAGATCTCCCCATTCATTGCTCTGCTAGGTTTATATCAAGCTGACAGCTCAAGGGGAGTGTCTTTTCTGCTGCATCTAAGGGGGCGTGTCTCAGCTCTCCCTATCACAGCTCAGAAGGGAATTGAAAGATGAAACTGAGCTTGTGCGGCCATCTCTGTGAGCTGGACAAAGAAAAAGAACAAACAGCAGGTGGCGCTATACAGATACATTTTATTGATTAAGTCAGTGGCTATGCTATATTTTTAATTACATGCAATTACAAAAGTATTCAGATCCAGATGCTGGTTTGTAAACTGTAGAATATATGGGACAGCCCCTTTATTGACTCACTTCTCCTTATATATTCTTTCCAATGTACACAAAAAACATAAAGTAATTTAGGACATTTCTCATTATTATAATAATCCACCTGTAACACATAATTCTATGGGATATGTCATGTCATTATATGAATTCACACTCATCAGCTGCAGAGTTTAATTCACTTGGAATTGTTTCTAAGGGACGTAAAATGTCCCTTTGCAGGTTTTTAGCCCGGCTCTAACCCAGATGCATAGTAAATTACATCCACCCATTCCCTGTGTTCACTCCTTTTGACACTACACTGCACACAATTACTCTCCCTCTTGTGCAGTCTTATGTGCTCTCTTCCCATGTATCTCTAGGTCTTACCTAAGGCTTGCACGCCTGTATCACTGAGATTTTTACTGTATACCTTCTCCCCCAAAGCCACTTTGTATCACTTGTACTGAATTATTTCTACCATAAAAGATTTTTTTTTAAGTACATCCACCCACATACACATGGCTGATTCAAGATACGCAACGTGTGCTTAATGGGTATGTGTCAAGAGGAACCAGGTTAAAAAAAAAAAGAGTTCATTATATAATGAAATACTAAGCAGACTATGCGTTATACCGTATAAGGTCAGTGCTGGATTTACAGTACATGCCAGGAGCCTGCTGGTACAAAATGCATTGCAACACAGGTCTCTCTCATTTACACCGAAAAAAAGATATAGTCTCCACAATTGTATTAAACAAAGTATATCTTTATTAGTACATCAATCCATAAGAATAATAATTTATAAATATTAAAAATATAGTGGTGGTAGGAGTGTCATAAATGAGACAAAAAAGCACAAAACATATGGGGGTCGCGGTGGAAGACGCCACAGACAGAAGGTAAATTGGCTATATAATCTGACATGAGTATAAATTATTATAATGCCAACCAGCTATAATATAATAATTGATAAAGCAATGCTATAAGAGCACAATTATACATAGAGGTGGTGGTAGGATGGTAAATGATAGAATATATTGTTGATCAAGCCAAATACCTAAAGAATCCTAGGCAGCTCCCACCGCGTTTCCGAAAATTGGAGCGCACGCTGCGCTCTTTGTTTGGCGCATGTTAATTACAGCGGTCCAGTCGCTACCTCCATGGCCCATATATGCCTAAATGTGGCGCTTGCGCATTAGGTATGAAATTAAGGTATTCTATACAGCTGTGTCTTGCTATTGTAGGATATAAAAGGAAGGTCTTTTCTATAGAGCACTTTATCCCCTAGAAGAAGCCTGTTGGCGAAACGGCATCGGGTGGAGGCCGCGGTGGGAGCTGCTTAGGATTCTTTAGGTATTTGGCTTGATCAACAATATATTCTATTATTTACCATCTTACCACCACCTCTATGTATAATTGTGCTCTTATAGCATTGCTTTATCAATTATTATATTATAGGTGGTTGGCATTATAATAATTTATACTTATCACTATATTTTTAATATTCATAAATTATTATTCTTATGGATTGATGTACTAATAAAGATATAGTTTGTTTAATACAATTGTGGAGACTATATCTTTTTTTCGGTGTAAGTGTACAGATGATATATAGGTACCTCCTTGTATTTATTGGGCAAGTTGTTGTTTCCCGGGATTATTTAGGTGTTCCACAGGCCTCTCTCATGTATAACCTCACGATCCTATAGGAATTAACATGCTAAGATAACCTAAATTAAAGAAAAATGTATAAGTAGAGCGCCACCTTCTGTTTGTTTTTTTTAACTTGTTTCTATGTCCACCTCACTGAGGTGGTCGCATGTGCTCAGTTTAAATCTTCAACTGCCACCAGCCATATCTTCTGTTGGAAGCTGTGGCAGTTACAGGGACAGAGCTGCAGCAGAAAGGACACGCCCCCGTGAGAAAGGACACGCCCCCTGAGCTACCATCCTGAAATAAATCTAGCAGAACAATTGGAGTAATGAATGTGGAGATCTCTGGATTCATGTCAGGTACAAGGCTGGTTCTAGCATTGTTAGAAAGAGATTGTCATACACTATATGATGTCTGATTTTCATTTTTTACATCAATCATGGTATAACCCCTTTAAGAATCCTCAAATTATAACATATATTAAAACTCATCCAGAGGAGTCAAAATCTGGAAAGAAAATTCTGACAATAATCAATGATGCCGGATTTCATGCAGCAAAAAGTCTCTGCTTTCCTTATAAGATGCTGTGTATATAGAGCAGGTCCCATAAGGTCTCTCCTACAGCTTCCCATAGGAAGGCCTTCCAGATTCTACTAATTAACCTGTAACTAACCTGTAGATGCTTCAAACAGCACAGAAATCAACATGGGGATCGCTCTACCCCTGGAAATGTGACCTACAATTTACCACTGATGATTGTCATCCCTGGACAACCTTCAGTATCACACCCTGACACAGGCCCCTTTCACACGCTCAGTATGTGGTCAATATTTTCCAACACAAAAGTAAAAGTGGAATATAGAGAAAAAAAGAAAATGGAAAGAGTTCCGCCTCTTCTGCTTTTTGCACCTGCTTCTGGTTTTGGATGAAAAATGTCAGACCAACTAAATACCGACAATGTAAAAGTACCCTAACTCAGTGGATAGATGCCTTCACGTCAACTGGAGCTTTTCCTGTAATGAAAAGTTCTCTCATTTTCCAGGTTTTTATTTTTAAAGATCTGAATATTAATTAAAGAGATGATTTGATTGATATGTTAAAGCAGTTCTTCAGGCTTTTTTTTTTTTTTTTTAATAAAAACTATTCTTTCTTCTAACCTGTGGAAAAAAGATTGTTAGGTTAATACTTACCTATCCCTTGCTCTACTGATTCTGCCTTCCCAGCTGCACTAACATAGGATGCGGGTTCATCCGCCTGGGTTCCAACTGGATGTGTGGGTTTCTTTTTCTGTTCAGATGCATAATAGTAAACGCAATTGAATACTATGTAACTATGTAACCCACAGCCTATGTCAGTGCAGCAGGGATGGCGGCATCAGAAGAGCAGGAGACAGGTAAGTTTAAACATAATAATAATTTTTGCACAGGTTAGAAGAGGCCTGGAGAACCCTTTAATATATTAATCAAATCACCTCACTGATTAATTTTGAGGGGATATTAAAGACTTTCCAAAACTAAGTTTTTCACTAACTATTTCAACCTGAGCTCATATCCTTAAAAACAACTCACTAGTCATACATTACATCACTTATCCTGTACTGGTTCTAGGTTCATTCTTGTTTTATACTCCAGAGCAGCACTCGCTATTCTGTTGGTGGAGTCACTGTGTACATACATTACTTATCCTGTACTGATCCTGAGTTACATCCTGTATTATACTCCAGAGCTGCACTCGCTATTCTGCTGGTGGATTCAATGAGTACATAAATTATATTACTTATCCTGTACTCATCCTGAATTACATCCTGTGTTATACTCCAGAGCTGCACTCACTATTCTGCTGGTGAAGTCATTGTGTACATACACTCACCGGCCACTTTATTAGGTACACCTGTCCAACTGCTCGTTAACACTTAATTTCTAATCAGCCAATCACATGGCGGCAACTCAGTACATTTAGGCATGTAGACATGGTCAAGACAATCTCCTGCAGTTCAAACCGAGCATCAGTATGGGGAAGAAAGGTGATTTGAGTGCCTTTGAACGTGGCATGGTTGTTGGTGCCAGAAGGGCTGGTCTGAGTATTTCAGAAACTGCTGATCTACTGGGATTTTCACGCACAACCATCTCTAGGGTTTACAGAGAATGGTCCGAAAAAGAAAAAACATCCAGTGAGCGGCAGTTCTGTGGGCGGAAATGCCTTGTTGATGCCAGAGGTCAGAGGAGAATGGGCAGACTGGTTCGAGCTGATAGAAAGGCACTGAACGCACAGTACGTCGAACTTTGAGGCAGATGGGCTACAGCAGCAGAAGACCACACCGGGTGCCACTCCTTTCAGCTAAGAACAGGAAACTGAGGCTACAATTTGCACAAGCTCATCGAAATTGGACAGTAGAAGATTGGAAAAACGTTGCCTGGTCTGATGAGTCTCGATTTCTGCTGCGACATTCGGATGGTAGGGTCAGAATTTGGCGTCAACAACATGAAAGCATGGATCCATCCTGCCTTGTATCAACGGTTCAAGCTGGTGGTGGTGGTGTCATGGTGTGGGGAATATTTTCTTGGCACTCTTTGGGCCCCTTGGTACCAATTGAGCATCGTTGCAACGCCACAGCCTACCTGAGTATTGTTGCTGACCATGTCCATCCCTTTATGACCACAATGTACCCAACATCTGATGGCTACTTTCAGCAGGATAATGCGCCATGTCATAAAGCTGGAATCATCTCAGACTGGTTTCTTGAACATGACAATGAGTTCACTGTACTCAAATGGCCTCCACAGTCACCAGATCTCAATCCAATAGAGCATCTTTGGGATGTGGTGGAACGGGAGATTCGCATCATGGATGTGCAGCCGACAAATCTGCGGCAACTGTGTGATGCCATTATGTCAATATGGACCAAAATCTCTGAGGAATGCTTCCAGCACCTTGTTGAATCTATGCCACGAAGAATTGAGGCAGTTCTGAAGGCAAAAGGGGGTCCAACCCGTTACTAGCATGGTATACCTAATAAAGTGGCCGGTGAGTGTACAATACATTACTTATTCTGCACTGATCCAGAGTTACATCCTGTATTATACTCCAGAGCTGCACTCACTATTCTGCTGGTGGAGTCACTGTCACTGTCCACATCCTTTATTAAATTACATGAGTTATAAATGCAATTGCCATAGCATACCATACCCTTCCAAAGTGTGAATCCAACAATAAATTCACATTAGGGAAAGGGAAAGACAAATAATATTGTAGTCCAAAAAGCCAGGCCTACTAATAAGAGACTCCTATAGCACAACCCATATGTAGTTTTCACCGCTGACTGATGGTGGCGTTATTGCTTAAAAGAAAAATAAGCATAAATGCAAAGCAAAATACATTCCGCTCTTAAGGCTATAATCAGTCCAGCTAATGAAGGCAAAACAATATATATATATTACTTTAAAATGAGGGAAATTAATTCCAAAGGCACCTTATTAGTTAACTCATCAAAGTTCCCATTAAGTCAATTAGAGGCCCAAATGAAATACCTATGTAGTACTTAGTTTTACATCTGCAATTCATTTCACAATTAGCGTTATAATGAGTTCCCAGATGTCATTGAAACATGTTTCACTTTTCTAGTATTTCCATTCTGATGCAAATGAATCAATTAACATCGCACAATGGACATTATGTAGAATGGTTTCATGTCCGAAAAAAACTGGAGAAAAGTATGAGGCGAGCCCCTGCGCCAACAGTGCTGCCGGTAAGTGACATTGTGCTCAGCAAAAATGATTTCGGCAAGGTTACGGGTCTGAATAATCCACTGATAGCAGGAAATCTACAAAATATCTAATATATGTATGCCTTAGTGTTGTCCTGTGTCAGTTTGTAATAGAAATACTGCCACCATGTGGTTGGATGACTGCATGGCATGCAAAATGCTTCCTTAATGATCCGGCAAAGTGCTCATACAGTGCTCTGCTGGATCGATGAGAGAGGTGTGCCTCTGAACACTTCTCTCTCCCTACCTGATACTGATCTGTATGATTAATGCTGGAAGGAGGTTGCGCGATCTTGGAGAGTAACACAGCCATCTCCATGCTGAAAGGTCCTAAGGGCTCATGCACACGAGCATGTGTCACCTTTGCCTTATTGCGGACCCATTGACTTGAATATGTCCACAATCCTCAAGATATGGACCGGTGTGGAGTGGAGGCACGGATCTGAAACCCACGGAAACACTATGAAGACCTTCCATGAGATTTTGGTCCGTGTATTCGCTCAAAAAAAAAAGTCCTATTATTTTTCAGTTTCTTGCGGATCGCAGACCCATTCAAGTCAACGGTGCCCACATTCTCATGTGCATGAGCCCTACGTGAAAGGAGATTAAAACTCTGATCACTGATGGGGAACGGCAAACTCCTCAGATGCTGTGGTCAACACCGATCACGGCATCTTATTTTTTTAAAAGTAGTAAAACAAAAAAATCTATACAAGTTTATATATATATATATATATATATATATATATATAAAAATAGAAAAAACTGGCAGCACTATAACATGGAGACAGCAGGAGGTGCACGCCCCTGATCCGACCAAGATCCACAACTATCAAAAAGAAAAAAAGGCAGCACTCTCAGAAAGAATAAAAATTGAAAGAGGTTTATTTACCCATGTGGGACACGCATGGGTAAATAAACCTCTTTCAATTTTTATTCTTTCTGAGAGTGCTGCCTTTTTTTCTTTTTTGATATATATATATATATATATATATATATACAGTACAGACCAAAAGTTTGGACACACCTTCTCATTCAAAGAGTTTTCTGTATTTTCATGACTATGAAAATTGTAGATTCACACTGAAGGCATCAAAACTATGAATTAACACATGTGGAATTATATACATAACAAAAAAAGTGTGAAACAACTAAAAATATGTCTATATTCTAGGTTCTTCAAAGTAGCCACCTTTTGCTTTGATTACTGCTTTGCACACTCTTGGCATTCTCTTGATGAGCTTCAAGAGGTAGTCACCTGAAATGGTATTCCAACAGTCTTGAAGGAGTTCCCAGAGATACTTAGCACTTGTTGGCCCTTTTGCCTTCACTCTGCGGTCCAGCTCACCCCAAACCATCTCGATTGGGTTCAGGTCTGGTGATTGTGGAGGCCAGGTCATCTGGCGTAGCACCCCATCACTCTCCTTCTTGGTCAAATAGCCCTTACACAGCCTGTTTGGGGTTATTGTCCTGTTGATAAATAAATGATGGTCCAACTAAACGCAAACCGGATGGAATAGCATGCCGCTGCAAGATGCTGTGGTAGCCATGCTGGTTCAGTATGCCTTCAATTTTGAATAAATCCCCAACAGTGTCACCAGCAAAGCACCCCCACACCATCACACCTCCTCCTCCATGCTTCACGGTGGGAACCAGGCATGTAGAGTCCATCCGTTCACCTTTTCTCCGTCGCACAAAGACACGGTGGTTGGAACCAAAGATCTCAAATTTGGACTCATCAGACCAAAGCACAGATTTCCACTGGTCTGATGTCCATTCCTTGTGTTCTTTAGCCCAAACAAGTCTCTTCTGCTTGTTGCCTGTCCTTAGCAGTGGTTTCCTAGCAGCTATTTTACCATGAAGGCCTGCTGCACACAGTCCCTTCTAGTCTTAACAGTTGTTGTAGAGATGTGTCTGCTGCTAGAACTCTGTGTGGCATTGACCTGGTCTCTAATCTGAGCTGCTGTTAACCTGTGATTTCTGAGGCTGGTGACTATTGGTCTTCCTTTCCTGGGGTGGTCCTCATGTGAGCCAGTTTCTTTGTAGCGCTTGATGGTTTTTGCGACTGTACCTGGGGACACTTTCAAAGTTTTCCCAATTTTTCAGACTGACTGACCTTAATTTCTTAAAGTAATGATGGCCACTCGTTTTTCTTTACTTAGCTGCTTTTTTCTTGCCATAATACAAATTCTAACAGTCTATTCAGTAGGACTATGAGCTGTGTATCCACCTGACTTCTGCCCAACACAACTCATGGTCCCAACCCCATTTATAAGGCAAGAAATCCCACTCATTAAACCTGACAGGGCACACCTGTGAAGTGAAAACCATTTCAGGTGACTACCTTTTGAAGCTCATCAAGAGAATGCCAAGAGTGTGCAAAGCAGTAATCAAAGCAAAAGGTGGCTACTTTGAAGAACCTAGAATATAAGACATATTTTCAGTTGTTTCACACTTTTTTGTTAAGTCATAGTCATGAAAATACAGAAAACTCTTTGAATGAGAAGGTGTGTCCAAACTTTTGGTCTGTACTGTGTATATGTGTAGATATATATATATATATATATATATATATGTGAATAAATACACTTGTTTGTTCACTATCTACAGAGGAGTGCCGTGATATATATAAATATATATATATATACACTCACCGGCCACTTTATTAGGTACACCATGCTAGTAACGGGTTGGACCCCCTTTTGCCTTCAGAACTGCCTCAATTCTTCGTGGCATAGATTCAACAAGGTGCTGGAAGTATTCCTCAGAGATTTTGGTCCATATTGACATGATGGCATCACACAGTTGCCGCAGATTTGTCGGCTGCACATCCATGATGCGAATCTCCCGTTCCACCACATCCCAAAGATGCTCTATTGGATTGAGATCTGGTGACTGTGGAGGCCATTTGAGTACAGTGAACTCATTGTCATGTTCAAGAAACCAGTCTGAGATGATTCCAGCTTTATGACATGGCGCATTATCCTGCTGAAAGTAGCCATCAGATGTTGGGTACATTGTGGTCATAAAGGGATGGACATGGTCAGCAACAATACTCAGGTAGGCTGTGGCGTTGCAACGATGCTCAATTGGTACCAAGGAGCCCAAAGAGTGCCAAGAAAATATTCCCCACACCATGACACCACCACCACCAGCTTGAACCGTTGATACAAGGCAGGATGGATCCATGCTTTCATGTTGTTGACGCCAAATTTCTGACCCTACCATCCGAATGTCGCAGCAGAAATCGAGACTCATCAGACCAGGCAACGTTTTTCCAATCTTCTACTGTCCAATTTCGATGAGCTTGTGCAAATTGTAGCCTCAGTTTCCTGTTCTTAGCTGAAAGGAGTGGCACCCGGTGTGGTCTTCTGCTGCTGTAGCCCATCTGCCTAAAAGTTCGACGTACTGTGCGTTCAGAGATGCTCTTCTGCCTACCTTGGTTGTAACGGGTGGCAATTTGAGTCACTGTTGCCTTTCTATCAGCTCGAACCAGTCTGCCCATTCTCCTCTGACCTCTGGCATCAACAAGGCATTTCCGCCCACAGAACTGCCGCTCACTGGATGTTTTTTCTTTTTTCGGACCATTCTCTGTAAACCCTAGAGATAGTTGTGCGTGAAAATCCCAGTAGATCAGCAGTTTCTGAAATACTCAGACCAGCCCTTCTGGCACCAACAACCATGCCACGTTCAAAGGCACTCAAATCACCTTTCTTCCCCATACTGATGCTCGGTTTGAACTGCAGGAGATTGTCTTGACCATGTCTACATGCCTAAATGCACTGAGTTGCCGCCATGTGATTGGCTGATTAGAAATTAAGTGTTAACGAGCAGTTGGACAGGTGTACCTAATAAAGTGGCCGGTGAGTGTATATATATATATATATATATATATATTTATAATTCACAGTATACTTTTCTATCAGTCATCGTCACAGTGGAACATCCAGTCTAGTGGAGAATGTCAACTCTCTATGAGCTCTGATGGATGGACATGCAATCACATGCTTGATGATCCAAACATTCTGGTTTGCTCCTTTGTGTATTCCTCCACTCCTTCTTCCATATTGTGTACGGTATCTGCAGTATATCAGTAGGACAATCATACAGATATATACAGTGGTGCTTGAAAGTTTGTGAACTCTTCAAAATTGTCTGTATTTCTGCATAAATGTGACCTAAAACTACATAAGATTTTCGCACAAGTCTTAAAAAAACCAAAAAAGAGTCACAAATACTAGACCTAGTCATTTATTTAGTGATCCAATGTCTTATGTCTGTGAGTGGTAAAAGTATGTGAACCTTTGATTTCAGTATCTGGTGTGACCCCCTTGTGAATCAATAACTGCTGTTGTTGTTCACCCCTGGTGTGCTTTTTTTCAGACCCCTTCCAGAGTGGCCAGACCAGGGGTGTTGAGCATATATTTATCTACTTTTAGGACTTGTGTGCAAATCTGATGTAGTTTTAGGTCAAATGTATGTAGAAATCTAAAACATTCTGAATACTTAAGACAATCCATTTATTTATTCTTGAGTCTTGAGAACAGATGTCTAAGGGGGGACATGATCTAAGAGGGGGAACCTATACAAATATATAAATGGGCCATACAAAAAATAAGGATAAAAACTGTTCCATGTAAAATGCCCTCAAAAGACAAGGGGCACTGCCTCCAACTGGAGAAGAAAAAGTTCAGTCTCCCGAAGCGTCAAAGCTTCTTTACTATAAGAACTGTGAATCTGTGGAATAGACTTCCTCAGGACGTGGTCACAGCAGGAACAGTGGACAGTTTTAAAAAGGGTTTAGATGAATTCTTAATGTAAAGAACGTTAATGCTTATGCGAAAGTGTAGAAATCTGAGTCTCACTTCCTTCCGGGATTCACGTCCCACCTATCCCTTGGTTGAACTTGATGGACTTATGTCTTTTTTCAACCGTATTAACTATGTAACCCTAGTAACTACACAACAATCCTAAGTCACAGAAATGATTAAATCTTGACTGTCAACAACTATGATTTGACCGAGTGAGCAGGCAATGTTAGATATTCTTACGGTTTCTGATCTTTCTAGTAATCAGGACATGCACATAAGTGAGCCGTCTGCATTCTAGGTTGGGAATTGCTGGCTGATACAACAGAAACCTAGAATATTTCAGTCCCAGCAGACTGGAAAGTATAAGGCTGTCAATCATAGTGACTCAAAGCGTGGCAGTGGAGAGACAATCTACCTCGGGCAGTGACAGCCAGAGGACAATTTATACAGGTGAACAGAGATTAGGAGAGGAGGGGGGTACAAGATCATAACAGTAAAGAGTTTCTCATTGGTGTCAAGAAACAATTGCTGTTTCCCTTGTTGTGCTGAAACCATGTATTGCTCCAGCATCAATGTAGGACAAGTCTCATTTGCTACAAACGCCTAATTTCCGTGATGAGATTATGACACTAAGTATCATTGCACGTTATGTCTAGCATTCCGAATCCTGCAGTTCTATTATATAGGAAGGCTTGTACCCTGTAGTGGAGACTATGGGATGCAGAGAACCATGGTTGAGAAACGAGATTGATTACGTGATGCGTTAGTAGCATGGCATGCATTAATAAGAGCCCCTGTTATCTCACTGTTGCCGGGTAGATTAAGGCCATCTCAAGAAGAGGCATATCAAGGGATAAAGATGGAAATAAATAACCAATGACTTTAACACAATAGAGCGGCCTACTCGCATCCAATAGGGCAGGAAAACCACTCACTGTGAATTATATTAGAGCCTCATAAGTGAAGAATATAGAAATACGTGTATGTGGCTATTGTTAAAGGGTGTTGAAAGTGTTCAGTTTCCCTACAGTGCCTCCACAGGAGAAATGAAGAACTACACAGGACCTCATCCCTAAAGTAACAAGAAGAAGCCAAGGACAAACAGGTTATACCAGTATAGCCTAAATCACTATATATAAGAAAATGGATCCATATCACTGAATATGAGAAAATGTATATACCAGCTATACATATATACCTATATATCAGAAGATGCCAAAATGTACCTTATAAGAAACTATTTATACCAGCTCTACATATATAAATATATACAGAAGATGCTCTCCGGTCCAGGCATCCGCACCAAGACAGATCCGGAATGAGCCCCAATGCAAGTCAAAGGGGGCGGATCCGTTTGGTGTGACCAACATGGTAAACGGATCCGCCCTCCATTGACTTTCAATGGAGTTCAGGACGGATCCGTCACCACATACAGACAGACATACACACACATACACATACACACAAACACATACATACTTACATACTCCAGGCAGGCAGGACGCACGTCTTCATGCCCAGCAGAGGGCGCTGTGGGGAATCGTCATAGCTGCGCGCCTCCTTGGCGTGAAGACGTGCGGCCTGCCTGCCTGGAGTATGTAAGTATGTATGTGTTTGTGTGTATGTGTGTGTATGTCTGTATATGGTACTGTGTGACATGTCCCTGTGGCAGTCCGGATCCGACGGCACCCTTCACCTGCCAGATCCGGACTGCCGCTAGTGTGAAAGAGGCCTTAGCTGTGGGCTTGTAGATCACGAGCATTGAATGCTGACTGTCTACGTTGTCCGTTGTGCACATGGATTTCTCCAGATTCTCTGAAAATCATGATGATATTATATACTGTAGATGGGGGATATTCAAAGATATAAATTTTATCTCGCAGAACATTTTAATGAAATTGTTTCACAATTTTTAGAGACCGTTTTTCGCAGACTGGTGCTGGTGAATCTCTGCCCATCTTTGCTTCTGAGAGACTGCCTCTCTAACATGCTCTTTTTATGCCCACTCCTGTGACTTGGTACCAAATTGCTCCTCCCGCTGTTTACTTTTTCAGCCTTTTGTTGCTCTATCCTATCCCGATTTCAACATTTTTGAGATGCATTGCTGCCATCAAGTTCTATATGAGTTAATTTTTTTCATGAAATGTTTCACTTTCTTCAACATCTGGTATGTGTTCTGTGTTCTACTGTAAATAAAATATGGGGCTATGAGATTTGCAAATCATTGCATTCTGTTTTTATTTACATTTAATTACCATATTTCTGTTTTATAACACACACCTGAGGAGGAAAATAATAAAAAATATTTTTCATCAGACCTTAGAACAGAACTCCAATCCTCATCAGATCCTCAAATTAGATCAATATCTTTATCAGACTTTTGATCAGACCACCATAACAGACCTCAGATCAGATCCCCATATCAAATCTAAGATCAGATCCCTATATCAGACCTTAAATCAGACCCCCATAACAGACCTCAGATCAGATCCCTATATCAGACCTTAAATTAGACTTCAGATCAGACCTCCATATCAGACCCCCATGTCAGACCTTAGATTCGATAACTATATCAGATCAAACCCCCTATGTCAGACCTTAGATCCAGGGGCGGACTGGGAACTTAAAGTGGCCCTGGAAAAAATACTAAAAGTGGCCCCATTTTGTATTTGGGTCCAAATTAATACCATATTGTGGCACATTATACCACCCCAACAGAGCCAAATACCACAGTCCATCACAAAATACTGCCAACACAAAATATATCCCCAAAAACTTCCACTGGGTGACCATAACAAAGGCTTGGGCGGCCCCCTGGGCAGTGGCCCACGGGGAAATTTCACTGTAACGTCTATGGCCAATCCGCACCTGCTTAGATCAGATAACTATATCAGATCAGACCCCCATGTCAGACCTCAGATCAGACCCCCATATCAGATCAGACCCCCAAGTCAGACCTCAGATCAGACCCCCATATCAGATCAGACTCCCATGTCAGACCTCAGATCAGACCCCTATCAGATCAGACCCCATTTCAGACCTTAGATCAGATGCCTATATCAGATCAAACCCTCATGTCAGACCTCAGATCAGACCCCCATATCAGATCAGATCCCCATGTCAGACCCTCATCTGAGATAAAATGAATAATCTAACTTACCTGTCCTGCTCTGCCGTCACTTTGCAGATCTGGCGGTCTCTGCAAAGTGACTCCTTTCTGGGCTTCTCCAGGCCATGCTGCACTGTGAACTGACTGTGTACAGCATCAGGTCATAGTGTGCGCCCTACGACGACCAGGGAGTTGGGAGTATAGCGAGCGCTAGCATTGCTACACTACTCACACATCCTGCATACTAGTGAGCTCACTAGTATTTGCTTTATAAGATGCACCACCATTTTCTCCCAACTTTTGAAGGAAATAAGTTTGTCCTATAAAGTGGAAAATACGGTACATTTTAGACAGCGCCCTAACCTTTTTGGAATTGAGATTG
Organism: Rhinella marina; assembly: GCA_900303285.1. Classification (NCBI taxonomy): domain Eukaryota; kingdom Metazoa; phylum Chordata; class Amphibia; order Anura; family Bufonidae; genus Rhinella; species Rhinella marina. The sequence goes on along the minus strand of ONZH01021917.1, from coordinate 76,566 downwards.
TATAGGAAATATAAATGAATATAGATTTTAGAACAATTGTCCATTTTGCTATATTTAAAATGACGTTTACAGTTCAGCAGTAGTAACATTATATATTAATCTAGTGATGGCAGTAGGCGCTCTCCAACCCCCTGCAAAGTCTGATGCAGCCATTAATGGCAAACAACAGTGTTTAGTGATGAAAGCGGGTACTGCCTTGGCTTTAATGATGGCCGCATCAGAGTTCACAAGAGGTCTGGAGAGTGCCTACGGCCAGCATGTGTAGTACAGAGACACACAGGATCTACATTAGGTGTCATAGTGTGGGGCTCCATTAGCTACCATAGTCATTCCCATCTGGTATTCGTGGAGGGAACATTGACCAGCCTTCAGTATGTCTAGGACATCGTGGACCCATAGGAGACGTGGTGTTCCCACCCACACACTGCCCACACTACACAACGTGCTCTTCATTGTCTCCAGCAGCTCTCCTGGCCAATTCAATCACCAGATTTCTCCCTCATCGAGATCTTACATGCACAGCAGTCAACAACCACCTTGGCTGAATGATGGGTCCAAGTTGAAAGATCTTGGAATGGGAAGGATGTCCATCATCTGTATGACCATTACCATGTCAGAGTGGCACAGCAAGATGACATGCCACCCAGTATTTATGTCACCCTGCCTCAACATATACCCAGCTGCAGAACCCAAAATAAAGGGGGCACCATCTTGGTTGTGTGATGATCCACCAAGCACCACTAGCAGTTTACACCTTGTCAATCTCAGCTCAATTACTTTAAGTTTTCCAGGTTCTTTTCTCATTTCCCACCAATGTATTTACTCCAACACAACTGCCAACCTATGAATGTACGGAGCATAAAAGAAGAGGTCATTGCAGGAAGAAAAAAATTTAAATTGAAGACTAACCTAAGATGAACATTTCTAAATCACCCCTTCTAGCATGTCAGCCGTTCACTATTGAATCATATTCCATCTGACACGAAAGAAGTAGCCACAAATACTGACTTATTTATCCTTCCGCTTACAGAGCCGCCTTGTTCAAAGCATAAAGAAAACCCAGGAGTCTGCAGGACAGAGATTGCCTCATGGCTCAGAGATGAAAGGACAGCTTCATACGATGCACATAACACAACTCTGCACATCAGACATCACTGTCTGAGGGAGAAGGAATCTCAACTGCACAAGATCTTCCAAATTTGGTAAATTAAAGAAAAAGAAAGAAATGATGTTTTATCCCTGTTTATTTCTGTAGGTGTCAATTGCTTGTCCGAGGGAGATAGGATGAAAGGCTGGATTTAAAGGTATTGTCCAGTATGATTTACAAGGCCTGTAAACTGTCTGTAAAAGAAGATGGGCCAGTAATCGGCTGATATCACCAGTGTATGATCACTCATAGTAATACATGGGGGTGATTCTAATGAAAGGGCAACCACAGAATACATGTCCACCGAAGCGTACGGTCTCAACAGGGTCCTCGCCATGATGCCCTGTGTATTAATGGGATTTATGGAAAGGGGTTGTAATGATTGGAATAAAACAATTATGTTCATATATGTACTTGAAATCTTCACCATGTCACAACATCTCTGATTGTTGTCACTGAATGCATAAAAAAAACAGATCAAATATTTTTCACTGTTAATTTATATCTAATCAATGCAATCACGTGTGACCTAGGCTGCCCAGCAGGGGCGTAGCTATAGGGGGTGCAGAGGTAGCAGTCGCTACCGGGCCCAGGAGCCTGAGGGGGCCCAAAGACCCTTGTGCCGCATAAGAAGACACACAGAGCACTAAGGGAAGGGGGGCCCAAGCTGAACTCTTGCACCAGGGCCCATGAGCCTTTAGCTACGCCCCTGTGCCCAGACAATAAAGTAATGCATTTCTGCACTGATACATTGCAGCAAACCAGGACAGGAAAGCGATTTATATTGTTGATTGTTTAGACAGGGTACAGTTGAAAGAAACCCTCAGCTGTGAGAAATATTAGGTCCGTACAGGTTTTAAGCAAATGGATTTAAACAAGATGTTGCTATTCACTGACAACAAGCAGAGAGCTAGAAGATGGTGAGGAACTGGAAGACAAAATCTGCTAGAACGTCATATAACTTCCCATTATACAGTGATTAAAGGGGTTGTCTCACATCAGCAAATTGTATTGAAAGTTAATACAAGGCACTTACTAATGTATTGTTATTATCCATATTGTTTCATTTGCTGGCTGAATTCATTTTCCGATCACATTATACGCTGGTTATTTCCATGGTTATGACCATCCTGCAATCCACTGTGCACTGAGTTCCCCCTAGTGGTGGCTGCAGGCAGCCAGGTTTATAATACACTGTACGTGGGAAGCTGCAGAGCTGTATGGGGAGATTTATCACTGTATCTATGGCAGTTGTATGGTGGAAATACATTGAGAGATATGGTGTTCAGTATGTGCGCCATATTATTGAAGCAGTAATGGAATAGAGTGGGTGAGTTGAAACATTCCTTTTTTCACAAAAATTTCTTGCTCTTAATAAAAAAAAAACCCTCAACTAAAGTAATCAGAAATCTGGAGCGTTATGCTGTGAGTTCTGCATTGTCTGGGAATGACTAATGACTAGTACGTACTGGGGTGGGGCATAATAAGTTTTGGTATGGGGCCCTATGAGATCTGTGTGCTCCTCGCTGGGCTCTCTTTTTAAGCAGTTATTCACATTGCACATCCCATTCCAGCTTCAGCAAATCAATGTTAGTTTCTATAATGAAAAGTTAGACAATTTTCCAATAATTTCTATATCAGTTCCTCATGGCCTTGAAGATCACTGGTTGCTGTCACGTGGTAGCAACATTGTCTCTAGTGGATATGAATCTGTCCTTTTTATGTCATGGTCTTAGTTATCTTCTTATTTTTCATAAATCTTAATTTTCTCTTATCTTGGATGACATTTTGGGGCTTTGGAACGATTACTCAACTTACAATGGTTTCAACATACAATGGTCGTCCTGGAACCAATAAATATTGTAACTTGAGGGCAGGGCTGGCAAACGCCCAGGGTCCCAATCCTCTCTAAGGGGTCCTCTGCTTCAGTCCTTGCAGATGTTTGAACAGTCTGGAGTGGGGAATTTCCCAGCTTAGGAGTCCCTGCTCTGACTCCATATATGGATAGAGGGGGTGTTTCCAAGCATGGTTACTATGCTTGGGGACACCCTATGTATAATATAACTCTATTTCTGTGAGGATTTGAACTCATAAGCTTCTACATTACAGGCAGGAACCTTAACCACTGGGCTATAGAGCTCAGTGTTAAGTAGGTGGTGAAAAACCTCATAGAAGTTTCTTTTCTATAATACCATAGAAACTTCTATGAGGTTTTTAATAAAAGAGAAACCTCTATGAGGTTTTTCAGCACTGGCTTAGCATTGAGCTCTTTAGCCCAGTGGGCAAGGTTCTTGCCTTTAGTCTAGATGGTTGGGAGTTCAAATCCCCACAGAAACATTTTAAAAATAGAAGCCAAATAAAACTTAAATACATAGGGTGTCCCCAACAATGAAATGTTTGATTTTATTGCGAAAAAAAAATTGCGCAAAACGTAAAATATGACCAAATAACACCTGTATTAACCCACACCAACCTTTTTAACTTGTGTAACCAGTATTTTTTGTTGGGAAAGGTGGCAACGTGGCAACCCTAACAGCACCTGTTCATTAGGACTCACTTCGTAAAAAATGATCGCGATATTCTGACCGTCATAACTTTTTTAGAGTTATTTCTATTGAGATGTCTGGGGGCTCATTTTTTGCCGGGCAATCTGTCATTTTTGACAGTACCATTTTGGGGTGTGTATGACTTGATCACTCTTTATTAAATTTTCTTGGGAGATAAAGTGATGAAAAAAACGTGAATTTCGCGTTTTCGCATGCGGCGATACCCATAATGCTATTTTTATTTTGTGTTTTTTTTGGGGGGAATGAGGGTGATTTTAATTTTTAAGGTGTTTTCAAAACTTTTTTTTACTTTTTCTTAAGTCCCCCAAGTGGACCACAACTTGCAATCATCAGTAAATTGCTCTTATTAGTCTGCATAGAAATCACTATATCACAGTTCAGTGCTGCCATCTAGTGGCCTGAACTGGGATATACCAACAATGAGCCTGGAAGCCTAGTACAGGCTGCAGCTTATTTATAGAACAGGGTGGTTTCCCCAATCTCCGCCGGGGGAAAGTGCCCCTGAAGAGGAATCCCGCGCTTCCGGTTTTTAACACTCTCAGATGCCATGAGTGAGGGGAACTCATTGCTGTGAGGGGAGGGGGCATGTGGTGTATTCTGGGGTTATGAGGGTGAAGAACTGTGTGAGGAGCTTCATGGGGTGTAAATCTGTGAGGGATTGCCGGAATCGACAGAATGTAACTGTGTTGTTAGTACATTATTACAATATTTGGGGCCCCACTTTTGATTTTGCCCAGGGCCACATTTTGTCTAAAACCGGCCCTGCTTGAGGGACCACTGTACATGTGCTGGGCTTGTTACAGTAAGGCCTGTATTACACCACCAATATCTGTGCAATCATATCAATAGGTGGTGTGTATAACAAAAGATCTGTGTATGTAAATGGCCATCTGGTCAAAGATTGGTCAGAAAATCTATCAGATAATCTGTTGGTATAATACAGGCCTAAGGTGATATTCACAAAGTGGATTATGCCATCGGAAAAGTCAGCTGTGTATTTGCAGTTGAACTGACCGTGAGATTTCTGCCACGGATTTCCATTTTGCCATGCCCCAGATCTGTGTAGGGACTGGCTCTATTCACTGGGGGTAATACGCATGTGGCTACCAGCAGTGGTTTCCAGGTTGAATCCGCCTCAATAAGGCCAAGTTCATGCTTCAGTTATTTCTATCAGTTATTGTGAGCCAAAACTGTTGAAATCTTCATAAAAATTCCACAGTAATGAGTTGTGCCCCATGGGTCCATCCCACGACCAGGATGGGTTTTTATTACTTGGGAGTAAAAATGAAGGTTGAAAGGTGTTGAAAACAGTGAGGAATCTTTAATAAAAGGACTATAAATGGTATAAATTTCTGTTACACATAGAATGACCCGTATTTGTAGAAACCAGAATACCCCTTTAGGGTACATGCACACAGATTTTTGTGCAGATAAACTGGTAATACAGTACCAGCAAAGTGAATGAGATTTGCGTAATCTCCGGTACACTGTGCATATTTTGTATGTGCAGAAATTGACCCGGCATGTGGATTTTAAAATCCGCATGATGTTTACTTGTGCAGCTCAATTACTGATGTATTATGGTTTCTCCACAGACTTCAATGGGGTTGTTAAAATACACACCAAAAAAAAACCACACAAAAACCACATGAACTGATAAAAAATGCCGATTTATGTGCAGTACTTATTGCGGTTTTCAGTGGTTTACATGATGTTTTCATGTGGATCCTCTGCATATAAATCCGCCTGATGTGTATTATGTGTAGATTTTCCACGCAGATTTCTGTTCGGAAAATCGGCAGAGAAATACAGATGAGATTTTCCTCTCAGTTGTTGTCTTTGTCAGTTGTGCAGATTTTCAGTGCAGATTGCACCCTTTGCAATGCAACGCGGGAGATCTGGGGCAAATCCACGTCAAAATCTGTGACAAAATGGTCATGTAACGTGGATTTTGGTGCAGATTTCATGTGGGAATACAGTGAATTCCTCATGGAAAATCCACACTGTCATGGCATGTACCCCTAATGTTGACTTGACCATGTCCTTACTGCACCACCACTAACTTGCATGACAGCCAATAGGTCACCCATTATATCTCACCCAAACTAGTTCAGGAAGACCATCAGATAAATAGCAATGTAGTCATCATCCAAATGATGAGCAATGAGACGTCCTGAGGCATCTCCCTGATGTATCAGTATGGAGCTCAATCTACAGTCCTACAACTGTACAGATTATAATCCCATATCACAATCCACACTTATAGACTGTAAATATGCTGCTCCTAAATGATGATGATGAAGATGGTGGGAGTGACACAAGCTTTCTCCACATCTAATGCAGCGTTCTTTGAAATGGCGAGCAGTTCTATTAAGGAATGAAGGAGCACAAGGAGGAATGAGGCAGGTCAGACAAGTCAGGAGGTAATGGAATTACACAAAGTCAATTGGTGTTAATAATTTCTAACCCATAAATCATGTTAAATAGCTCTGGGAAAAGAGGAAAAAAAAAACTATTAGCATCGAATAAGGACTTCTGCTCAGAACGATCCGCAGGACCTTCCAACTGCCTAGAGACATCCACAGGGTACATGGAAGCAGATATCAAATGGTGGCAATGTACTGGTTGTCCCACTAAGGACATGTATCACCCATTTACATAAAAAGGTGCTAAGTGACCAATTGCTGGGGGTACCACCAATCACAGGGGTGACCCACCTCAGTCAGTACCTGTAAGAATGTAAGGACAATGCTATACTGACACTTGGGGTACAGGACACTGACACTTGGAGTACAGGACAATGATACACTGACACTTGGGGTACAGGACAATGATACACTGACACTTGGGGTACAGGACAATGAGACACTGACACTTGGGGTACAGGACAATGACATGCTGACACTTGGGGTACAGGACAATACCACACTGACACTTGGGGTACAGGACAATGACACACTGACAGACGGGGTGCAGGACAATGACACGCTGACACGAGGTACAGGACAATGACACACTGACATTCGGGGTACAGGACAATGATACACGGACACTTGGGGTACAGGACAATGACATATTGACACTTGGGGTACTGGACAATTACACGCTAACACTAGGGGTACAAGACAATGACACACTGACACTTGGGGTACTGGACAATGATACACTGACACTTGGGGTACAGGACACTGACACTTGGGGTACAGGACAATGATACACTGACACTTGGGGTACAGGACAATGAGACACTGACACTTGGGGTACAGGACAATGACACGCTGACACGAGGTACAGGACAATGACACACTGACATTCGGGGTACAGGACAATGACATATTGACACTTGGGTACTGGACAATTACACACTGACACTTGGGTACTGGACAATTACACACTGACACTAGGGGTACAAGACCATAGAACCACTTATACTTGGGTAACAGGACAATGATACACTGACACTGGGTACAGGACAATTGATACACTGACACTGGGGTACAGGACATATAATACACTGACACTTGGGGTACAGGACAATGATAACACTGACACTTGGGTACAGGACAATGATACACTGACACTTGGGGTACAGGACATGACACACTGACACTTGGGGTACAGGGCAATGACACACTGACACTGGGTACAGGACATGATACACTGACACTTGGGGTACAGGACAATGATACACTGACACTTGGGGTACAGGACAATGACAACACTGACACTTGGGGTACAGGACAATGATACACTGACACTTGGGGTACAGGACAATGACAACACTGACACTTGGGGTACAGGACAATGACAAACTGACAGATGGGGTGCAGGAGCAATGACACACTGACACTGTGGGGGTGGCAGGACAATGACACACTGACACTATGGAGTACTGGACAATGACACACTGACACTTGGGGTGCAGGACAATGACACACTGACACTATGGAGTACTGGACAATGACACACTGACACTTGGGGTACAGGACAATGACACACTGACACTTGGGGTACAGGACAATGATACACTGATACTTCGGGGTACAGGACAATGACACACTGACACTTGGGGTACAGGACAATGACACACTGACACATGGGGTACAGGACAATAACACACTGACACTATGGGGTACAGGGCACAGGACAATGACACACTAACACTATGTGGTACAGGTCAATATCACACTGACATTTGTGGTACATGATAATAACAAGCTGACACTTGGGGTACAGGACATTGACACATTGACCCTTGGTATTCTGGACAATGACATGCTGACACTAGGGGTAGAAGAAAATGCCACACTGACATGAGGTATTCTGTGTGAAGACAGTAAACCCTGTACAATGGCGACTTCCATTCCTTCCAGTGTGTGCAGTCTGCTCTCAGTCTCTGGCGGCCATGCTCTTGTCTATGCAGTTACCTGGTTCCTCTGCTCTTCTCTGGAGCCTCTAGTGATATATGGAGATTTCACGCTCTCCTGACGGTATGATGCACAGCCCTCTTTGTTACCATTACAAAAGACAATCTCATGGATTAGCAGCAGAATCATTACAGTAAATGACCGCACAGTGCACAATGTCTGACGTACTGGCTGGGTATAGGCTATGCCTCTTTTAAAGAGAGGAGTCATGCATCTTCCTTTCTCTTACCTTTCACATTGTAGCAATGGGAATGTTTTAGGCAAGAATGCAAATGTCAAACATACCAGATACCAATCCATCACCAAATTCTGCTCCTCCTGCTCCCTGTAATTAAAGCTCCCCGCTCTGGTGGAAACATATGCTGAGTATCAGGCACTGTACGCACATAGATAGAGGTGCGTTACTTATTGTTATTTCTTTCTTTTATGGGCATTATGGTATGCTCCCTCCTATGGATAACACCAATACTTTGATTTTCTCTTGCTTTTTAGCTTTGCATGTTCATCATCATCATCATCAGCCCAGATCAGAGCCTTCTAGTTCTAAACCAAACATTAAAGGGGTTAAATGGGACTTAAATATTGATGACCGATCCTCTGGATAGGTTATGAATAACTGATCACTGGTAGTCTTACCCCCACTGTCCTTGCTGATCAGCTGTTTGAGGAGCCACATCACTTGGCCCCATCATAGCATACCGAGGGCGCGGTAATATAGTGGCTGTGCTTGGTATTGTAGCTCAATCCCAATCACTCAAATAGGACTGAGTGGCAAAAAGGCCATGTGACCAATGGCATGTGATGTCACAGCCAAGCACTGTGGTCCTTTCCAACAGCTGATTAGCAGAGTTGCCAGGAGTTGGGCCTCCACCAATCGGATATTTATGACCAATCCTCAGTATACGGTAGGTCCCAGAAAACCCCTTTAGGGAGCTGCATCTCTGCATTTAAACAGCTAGGTACTGGCTCCAAACCCAACATTTGTGCTCTCAACAGACAGCTTCTCTTGCATTATATTAGTGTCCTTCTACTCTTCATTTGCACGTCCTTGTGATACTCTCTGTATATAGACTTCTGGTGGTAGTGCCACACAATAAAACAGCAGTACTGTAAGTGGCAAGTGGCATGTGATAATTGTGAGGGAACTGGTACAAATTTTGGATTTGAGCCCAATTTCTTAAAGGAGTTTTCCAGGATTACTATGGTTTTTAACAGATATGTTCATGTAGATGCATACTTCATGTCAGGGGCGGATTGGCCATAGACCTTACAGGGAAATTTCCCGGTGGGCCGATGCCCAAGGGGCCTCCTGGGTCCTCCTCAGTGCTGGCCAATGGAAGTTTTTGGGGATGTATTTTGTGCTGCTGGCAGTATTTTGTGATGGACTGTGGTATTTGGCTCTGTTGGGGTGGTATAATGTGCCACATCATGTTATTGCTGGCTCTGTCTTCCATCAATTTGCACCCGATTACAAAACAAGGCCACTTTTAGTATTTTTTCCAGGGCCACTTTATGTTCCCAGTCCGCCCTTGCTTCATGTATATGTTCCCCATGCTTTTTCTTTTTCAGTTTGGACCCTGCTGACCTGTTTTCACCATGTAAACGAATCCCTCTGGTTTGTTTCCATCCTGTATGTAGCACTTCCGGTTCCTGTATCCAACCAAACCCATAAGGCCTCATGCACACCACTGTATGTATTTTGTGGTCCGCAAAAATGGATCCGCCAAAAATATGGATGATGTCTGTGTGCATTCCGTATCTTGCGGAACGGAACAGCTGGCTCCTAAAAGAACAGTACTGTCCTTGTTCGTAATGCGGACAATAATAGGACATGTTCTATTTTTTTGCGGAACGGAAATACGGACATACGTAAATGGAATGCACATGGGGTACCTTTCGTTTTTTTTGCGGACTGTATGCAGAACCATTCATTTCAATGGGTCCGCAAAAAAAACGAAAGGTACTCCGTGTGCATTCCGTTTCCGTATGTCCGTATTTCCGTTCTGCAAAAAAATAGAACATGTCCTATTATTGTCCGCATTACGCAAAAAAACCGGAACAGAAACGGAAAGAAAATACAGTTGTATGCATGAGCCCTAATGCACTTCTCCTTTCTCTCCTACAGCTCCTCCCCTAGAAACACCCAGCTAGTTTATAGCTCCTCCCACCCAGCTAGTTATATAGACCCTCCCCTATGACTGCCCTTAAAGGGGTATTCCCATCTCACAAATGTAGTTTGTATAGTTAGATATAGCCATACCAATATTATTACTAATAGAATGTATTTATATAAAATGTACCGTTTAGAAGATTTGCCTATTTGTATATACATTGTCCCACACACATCAGTCAGGCCGTTGCCCCTGGTTACGGCCACCGCGGCCATGTAGTAGTGGTGGCCAGCTTGCTCCTTTTCAAACCCGCTCTGAGTTAACTGCTGTATTCTGAACGCACATGGCATGAGCATGCGAAGACACATTTTAGGGTTGTAGCATTTTGGTCTGCGCTTCCAAAACTCAGAGAAACGGATCCTCTGCCAAAATCAATTCATCTCTATGGAGCAGGATCCGTTTATAAAGTCTACGTTTTGGATGGATTCTGACCATTGTGTTTTGGACTGGTGGCGTCCAAAATGCAGACGTGAAAGCACCCTGTGAAAGATGTGTCTCCGCATGCTCATGCAATGTGCATTCACAATACAGCAGTTACCTCAGAGCGGGTTTGAACAAGAGAAAGCCAGCCACCACTACTACATGGCCACGGAGGCTGTAACCAGCGGCAACGGCCTGACTGATGTGTGTGGGGGAATGGATATACAAATAGGCAAATCCACTAAACGGTGCATTTTATATAAATACATTCTATTAGTAATAATATTGGTATGGCTATATCTAACTATACAAACTACAATAGTGAGATGGGAATACCCCTTTAAGTCCACCCAGCTAGTTTATAGCTCCTCCCACCCAACTAGTTATATAGACACTCCCCTATTAATGTCCCTAACAACACCCAGCTAGTTTATAGCTCCTCCCACCAGCTAGTTACATAGACACTCCCCAATCACTGCCCTTAACAACACCCAGTTAGTTTATAGCTCCTTCCACCAGCTAGTTACATAGACACTCCCCTATCACTGCCCCTAACAACACCCAGCTAGTTTATAGCTCCTCCCACCCAGTTAGTTACATAGACACTCCCCTATTACTGCCCCTAACAACACCCAGCTAGTTTATAGCTCCTCCCACCAGCTACTTACATAGACACTCCCCTATCACTGTCCCGCCCATGGACATAACATCACAGGAAGAGAGAGCTGCATGGACAGGGTCATGTGACCACAGCCCAGAACAGAATATAGGAGCAGTAAATGTAGAAGAAATTCATTGCGGAACAGAACAACTAGCCCCCAGGGGCGTAGCTATAGCCTCATGGGCCCTGGTGTAAGAGTTCAGCTTGGGCCCCCATTCCCTCAGTGCTTTGTATGACTTCTTATGCGGCACAAGGGTCTTTGGGCCCCCTCAGGCTCTTGGGCCCGGTAGCGACTGCTACCCCTGCACCCCCTATAGCTACGCCCCTGCTAGCCCCTAACAGAACAGTACTATCCTTGTCTCTTATGTAGACAATAATAGGACATGTTCTATTGTTTTGTGGAACAGACATATGGAAAGGGAATGCACATAGAGTAACTTCATTTTTTTTTTTACAGACCCATTGAAATGAATGGTTCCGCATACGGTCTGCAAAAAAAAAAACAACGGAACGGACACGAAAAGAAAATACGTTTGTGTGCATAAGCCCTAAAGCTGTGCTTCCTAGTCTCTTTGGGGTACTATTATTATTTCTGAAGAACACCCTTATTTTTTCAGATGAGAGACTTCACTTCTTCTTGCCCCAGAGGTGACCACTTAATCTGAGCTGCATGCTCTGGCAGTGATACAGTCAAAACCGCCTACCCTGCAGACAGGTACAGCAGTTTGTTTTCCCTTGGCACAGCACATAACCTGTACAACCTGTGCATAGCATTCACTTATTTTGAAATAAAGATGATAGAAAATATTCATGAATTCTTTCTAACGTTAGTTTATGATAACTTTGGGTGATGTAAGTGAATTTTTATTACTAAAAAGTGCACGATGGGTGTAATACCAGCTATGGCCTGTTTAAGGGGTGGCGCTGTTGTCACTGCTAGCAGAGCATGAGACTCAAATAGCACTAGGGTAGACAATTCTCTACAAAATAAACTCTCCAATACACCGCAGTGACTATTGCTGCTATTATCCTTTGTTTGCTCAGCTCTGCTCAATCGAATCAATGGAATGCATAATAACAGAAGAAATATGCAGAACATAGCCGGGGGCTGGGGGTAAACTCACACTTTATGTAACACTTTATTATGCTGTTGAAATAAACATGTGAATTTTGACAATGAATGCAAACAGAATTGCCCCTGCTGTTCATTGTCACACGGGATCACACATGGAAACCATGATATAAACTGAACTCTAGCATCTATCTATCTATCTATCTATCTATCTATCTATCTATCTATCTATCTACGTATCTATCATCTATCTATCTAGGCTCAGACTGGCCCACTGGGAAACAGGATAATCCCTGGGTGGGCCCCTTGCAAAAGTGGCACATGGCACAGACTGACAGAGGGAGCCGGACCGGGGCAGAGCCGTAGGGTAGGCGGGACATGACGGGGGCTGGGTTTAGCGAACCCCCCACACACACACGTTAACCCTCCGGGTGCCTGGGATTGGGTAATTTGAATTGGGGGGGAGTGGGAGGGAAAGAGGGGGGGGATTATTTAAGGAACGGCGGGAATAAGGTGCGGGAGCCATTTTGGGCACACCGTAGAAGCTCCCACCCTCCCTCCCTAGATGTGTTTTCTTAAGGTTTGAAGGACAATGGGCGGTGTGGGTTGGTCACAGCGGATAAGCAAGGGGAGTTTAGTAAAGGTTACTTGTCGCGGCAGCTATGGCGGGAGGAGGTCCTTGGGGTTGGAGGTAATCTGGAGAGGAATAAGGGGAGGGCTCCACGGTTGGTGCTGGACTCCCATGGTTGGTGGTTGCTTTGGGGTTGTTGAGGGGCCATCGGGGGTGCCTCCGAGCTGGCGCTCAACGGCTGGGGGCAAGGTGGCCTACCCCGCACGGGGTAATTTAAGTTTTGGGGCCTCAAGGACCTCCTCCTTCTGTGGTTATATGTGGTTATATGTTATACATATGTTTTATGGGAATGGTTGCATATGCCGGTTGCATATGTGTTATATATATGTGTTATATATATTTATGACTAATTTATTAAGGTCTGTTAATTTAAATAAAATGGCTGCTGTGGCCAACATTATCCAAATTGTGGTGTCAGTGTCATTTATAAAGGGAAGAGGGATTGGGTTGGGGGGTGTGGTGAGATTGGAGGCGAGGCAATTGGGAGGAGTCCGAGGTGGGGTTGGTTTGTGGTTCGTTAGGTAAGTATTGAGTAAGGGGCGAGCGAAGTAAACCACTGCCACCGTCAAGAGGGAGCCGGACCGGGGCAGAGCCGTAGGGTAGGCGGGACATGACGGGGGCTGGGTTTAGCGAACCCCCCCCCACGTTAACCCTCCGGGTGCCTGGGATTGGGTAATTTGAATTGGGGGGGAGTGGGTGGGGGGGGGGCAGGGGGAGGGAAAGAGGGGGGGGGGATTATTTAAGGAACGGCGGGAAATAAGGTGCGGGAGCCATTTTGGGCACACCGCAGAAGCTCCCACCCTCCCTCCTAGATGTGTTTTCTTAAGGTTTGAAGGACAATGGGCGGTGTGGGTTGGTCACAGCGGATAAGCAAGGGGAGTTTAGTAAAGGTTACTTGTCGCGGCAGCTATGGCGGGAGGAGGTCCTTGGGGTTGGAGGTAATCTGGAGAGGAATAAGGGGAGGGCTCCACGGTTGGGGCTGGACTCCCATGGTTGGTGGTTGCTTTGGGGTTGTTGAGGGGCCATCGGGGGGTGCCTCCGAGCTGGCGCTCAACGGCTGGGGCAAGGTGGCCTACCCCGCACGGGGTAATTTAAGTTTTGGGGCCTCAAGGACCTCCTCCTTCTGTGGTTATATGTGGTTATATGTTATACATATGTTTTATGGGAATGGTTGCATATGCCGGTTGCATATGTGTTATATATATGTGTTATATATATTTATGACTAATTTATTAAGGTCTGTTAATTTAAATAAAATGGCTGCTGTGGCCAACATTATCCAAATTGTGGTGTCAGTGTCATTTATAAAGGGAAGAGGGATTGGGTTGGGGGGTGTGGTGAGATTGGAGGCGAGGCAATTGGGGGGAGTCCGAGGTGGGGTTGGTTTGTGGTTCGTTAGGTAAGTATTGAGTATGGGCGAGCGAAGTAAACCACTGCCACCGTCATGCACTACATACAAATAAGCATCTTATACTGTAGCATCTCAAACAGCTGTACACTGGGCCCCCACAATGAAATTTACTGGTGGGTCCTACACTGTGTATATCAGAGATCATCTATCACTACACAAGCTCTGTCCACATGGCTTTAAGACAACAGACTTAGGCCTCATCCACATGCATCCATGCAGTCTCCATGCTGAGTAGGAATGATCCTCTTTTTGAATGGCTGAAACCGCTATGTCTCCAAGAAGAAGTCATGGGTATGTGCAATGTGCTGGTAGCTTACTGCTAAAAGGGTTAAAACTGTGTTAGGGTTATGATATTGTGTGTTTTCTGTGTACAATAATAGGCCTTGGTAACCAATTGCACTACTGAAGTATTGCATCATGGGTGTCACCATAGGGATTCCTAACATCCATCCCAAAAACTCACCAACATCAAGGCCACTCCAAACCACCACCAGGCAGGAGAACCCAAATACCAGGGTGTGCCCCGAGCCAAAGAAAGGGTTGTGCCCCTCCCTTCACTGAGCACTGGCCTGGGGAGTGCTGGGGAGGAATGCAGCCACTGTGTGGACTACTACCAGCATTGGGCTTCTATCACCACCCCTGTACATTCGCCTCAAGTCTGGACTGCAGCTTACCAGTAATGGTCAGATGGAGAAAAATAGGAAATGCACCAAACAAATTCATATAACTGACAGGAAACCACATTTTTGGTGGAGTTCTCCTAATGTCAGCACTTCATATGAGACCTGCACAGAGTAAGGCCTCTCACACACGACCGTGGAACACAGTCCAGTACGGGCCGTCAAAGCCCGGACCGTGCTCCTTCTGAGGACAGGAGCGCACGGCGTCATTGGTTGCTATGATGCCGTGCGCTTCCTGAGGCCGCCGCTGTACAGTGAAACAGGAAGCCTAATAGCAACCAATGACGCCGTGCGCTCCCGTCCTCAAAGGGAGCATGGTCCGGGCTTTCACGGCACATACCGGACCGTGTTCCACGGTCGTGTGTGAGAGGTCTAAGGCTATGCTCATATAGAGGATTTTTCCTCCTCACACAGAGGATTATGCGAAGGTTATGTAGTGTTTCAATGGTAGGCAATGCATGGCCGGCATTTTAATGCTGCAATTGCAGCAAGAAAGAACATGTCCTTTCTTTTGTTGCTTATGCCTATTTTTTTGTCCAGAGGCCTAAAGAAGAGAGCCGCTATTTTCCACCATTACCCATCCTATGGTAGATGTAACCCACCCTTCCTAAACTGCCTAACTGGTTTACAGACCTGCCCACCTCATTCTTCCACTATCCAGGTTACAGTGTTAGGCCTCATGTACACGACCGTGTTCTGGCCATCCCCGCACTGCGGTCCGCAATACACGGGCACCCGCCATATGTCCACTGTCTGTGGATGCGGACCCATTCACTTGAACGGGGTCCGCGATCTGCATTGCAAAAAAGCAATGTATGCACTACACTCTCTAAGAGCCACGGGGCGCTGCCATTACACCTCTGCACTATGGTTGACAGGACCAGGCAATGTAAACATGATCACTGTCTAGTCCTGTCAATCAAAAAGTGCAGGGGGTGCAGCAGCTGCAGAGAGAGCAGAGCCTCTAGATGTAATGGCAACGCCCCCGTTGCTCCTAGAGGCTCATTTGCATATAGTAAAACATTGTTTTTCTCAGCAATGCGGGCACATATGCACATGGGACCAACACAGATGCCTCCAGCTGCCAAGTGCACATGTAACAGGTCAGCTAGTTTCATAGGTACAAATCTGCTGACAGATGCCCTATAAGCAATGCTGTGTCTGGGGTTTATGGGTCTTTCAGATTTCAATATTCAGCAAACACATTGGGGGACATTTATAAAAGCACATTTTTAATTAAGACTTGCATATGAAACACCAAGCTTAATCAAATCCCCCCATTGTCCACTGTCCATGCCATCTTCCCCGTGTCTAATGTCAGGCCTCTTTGGAACACCATTAGAATTTCTTTCTGCGTTATTCCCAGATAAGGCCGGAGACATAGAATCCTGCATATCTCCAGCACTGAGCACTGCACCGCTGATCTATGAGGATTTCTATTTCTGGAAGACGTACATTCCACGTAGGAGTCAAATGCTAGAATGAGGCTTTCTGTCAATAAAGACATCTCAGGATAAGACTGCAGCTCAATGAGACCGGGAGACGGCGAAAGCTGTAGAACCACCACATCCCTCCATACAACTGCTGCACCAGCCCGGCCCGCACATCCCCCTGCAGCTGTCTACCTACATACTACCAGCAGGTGGTCCAAGTATTAACATTACTGGAGAACAAGGATCAGACAGGGTGGATAATAAACCGCCACACAATAACAGTAAAGACACACATATCAGATGTGTAGTAATAGACATTACATATGCTGTAATAACACACAGTAAACATACAATAATACACACTACACATACAGTAATAATACGCACTACCCATACAGTAATAATACACACTACACATACAGTAATACACACACTACACATACAGTAATACACACACTACACATACAATAATACACACTACACATACAGTAATAACACACACTACACATACAGTAATAACACACACTACACATACAGTAATAACACACTACACACAGTAAAAACACACACTCCACATACAGTAAAAACACTATACATACAGTAATAACACGCTCCACATACAGTAATAACATGCTACACAAGCTGTAATAACACACACATTACACATACAGTAATAACATGCTACACAAGCTGTAATAACACAGTAAACATACAATAATACACACTACACAGAGTAATAACACACACATTACACATACAGTAATAACACGTTACACATGCAGTAATAACACACATTCCACATACAGTAATAACACACTACACCAGCTGTAATAACACAGTAAACATACAATAATACACATTACACATATAGTAATAACACACAGACTACACACACAGTAATTACACAAATACTACACATATAGTTATAACACACAGGCTACACATATAGTAATAATACACACATTACACATATAGTAATAACACACAGACTACACATATAGTAATAACACACAGACTACACATATAGTAATAATACACACATTACACATATAGTAATAACACACAGACTACACACACAGTAATCACACACAGACTACACATATAGTAATAACACACAGACTACACATATAGTAATAATACACACATTACACATATAGTAATAACACACAGACTACACATATAGTAATAATACACACATTACACATATAGTAATAACACACATTACACATAGTAATTACACACAGACTACACATATAGTAATAATACACACATTACACATATAGTAATAACACACATTACACATATAGTAATTACACACAGACTACACATATAGTAATAATACACACATTACACATATAGTAATAACACACATTACACATATAGTAATTACACACAGACTACACATATAGTAATAATACACACATTACACATATAGTAATAACACACAGACTACACATATAGTAATAATACACACATTACACATATAGTAATAACACACATTACACATATAGTAATTACACACAGACTACACATATAATAATAATACACACATTACACATATAGTAATAATACACACATTACACATATAGTAATAATACACACATTACACATATAGTAATAACACACACATTACACATATAGTAATTACACACAGACTACACATATAGTAATAATACACTCATTACACATAGGGGCTATTCACATGATTGTAAGTGTTTTGTGGTCTGCAAACCTCGGAACCTAAAAAAACACGATTACCCGCTGTGTGCACTCAGCATCACGGTACAGACCCATTGACTTCAATGGGTCCATGCTCTGCATTTGGCAGCAAAGCATAGAACGCGTCCTATCTTTTGCGGAGCAGGAGCACAGATGTGGAAATACACGGATGATCTGGCAGATTACTGGGAATAAAGCAGACGCTGCCAATCCTTGTTAGATCATCTGTGGAGGTGTTGCATTTACATGACATGTTGTATGGAGACAAGTGAACGATACAGCAATCGCTTATCCCCTAAGAATTCATTGTTCCTGCACAGCAGATTGTAGTTTACACAGCACAATCTACCGCACAGGAACAATGATTCACACAGGAAGATTATCACTCACACTTTTCATTCCAGAGGGGCTGACTCTCTAATGACTATGGGGGAGAGAAGGATTGGGTATATTGTATTTCAACATGCCCAATCATTTTGTTCTTAGGGAAATAAACCATTGCCTGGCATGTCTGGCAGCAGTTTTCTCCCTGCTCCCCATTTGTAACACATGCATCTTCAGCCAAGGTGAGCATGGATATGTATGGGTCGGTTGGGAGAAATAACACCTATCTTATGTCTGTGGCTTAAAGGGAATGTTCTAATGATCTATTGTTTAAATCATGATTTTTTGTTAAACACATATTTTCTTTATTTCGGTCAGCTTTTTTAAAATGTTCCATGTCACTATATTTAGAAAATGAACCTAATCCTGTAATTTTACACTGGCCACTAGGTCTAATAATAGGTCATTGTTTTCTGTTCTGTGCAGGTAAGGCTACTTTCACACTAGCGTTTTTAAATTCCGGTATTGAGTTCCGTTATAGGGGCTCAATACCGGAAAAAAACGCTTCAGTTTTGTCCCCATTCATTGTCAATGGGGACAAAACTGAACTGAAGACAACGGAATGCTCCTGAAAGCATTCCGTTCCGTCTTCAGACCGGAGGACAAACCGCAGCATGCTGCGGTTTGCTCTCCGGTCCAGGCATCCGCACCAAGACGGATCCGGAATGACCCCCAATGCAAGTCAATGGGGACGGATCCGTTTGGTGTGGACACACCAGTAATCCGGATCTGTCCTCCATTGATTTCCAATGGGGGGTCATTCCGGATCCGGCATACATACACACAGACATGCATACATACACACAGACATACAAACAAACAAACATACAGACATACATACAAACATACAGACATACATACATACATACTCACATACTCCCGGGACGCCGGCAGAACGTCTTCACGCGCCTCCTGCGCGCTGCGATGACATTTCCCCACTGCGCCCAGCAGAGGGCGCTGTGGGAATCGTCATCACTGCGCGCAGGAGGCGCGTGAAGACGTTCTGCCGGCGTCCCGGGAGTATGTGAGTATGTATGTATGTCTGTATGTTTGTATGTATGTCTGTATATTTGTTTGTATGTATGTCTGTGTGTTGTTTTAATGTGTGTCATGTGTGGGGCCGGAGCGCTGCTCCGGCTCCACACATGTATAGCGTTAGCACGGATCCGTCGGCACCCTTTAGGTGCCGGATCCGTGCTAACGCTAGTGTGAAAGTAGCCTAACTTTTCAATAGCCATTATCATTATCACTACAGTCACGATTACAATGACAACACCTCTATATAGATAAGACAGAATCATCCTTCACAATAGGTGATATCACAGCTTATCTCATCCCTCCTGACCTCTGCACAGGTCACAGAGTATGTCTAGAAAACTGTCCCATAGAAGTCAATGAGCTCCCCTCCTGTCCATTGTGTCTTTGGCCTATGTGGCTGCTCTAAAAAGACAGGGGGGAAGATTTATCAAACTGATGTAAAGTAGAACTGGCTTAGTTGCCCATAGCAACCAATCAGATTCCACCTTTCATTTTTCACAACTTTTGAAAATGAAAGGTGGAATATGATTGGTTGCTATGGGCAACTAAGCCAGTTCTACTTTACACCAGTTTGATAAATCTCCCCCAGGAAGTTTTTTTACTTATTTTAGGTCTAGTGGCCAATGTGAAAACTAGGAGTATTGTATTTATTTATTTTTTAAATATAGGTAGTGACATGAACATTTTTCTAAAAATTACCAAAATTCTTTAAAATGTGTTTAACATAAAACGTGATTTACACAATAAGTCTAATTTTAAAGGGATTGTGTCCACTCAGCAAATGGCATTTATCATGGAGAGAAAGTCAATACATACTTACTAATGTATTGTGATTCCTTTGCTGGCTGGATTCATTTTTTAATCACATTATACACTGCTTGTTTCCATGGTTATGACCACCCTGCAATCCATCAGCGGTGGTCGTGCTTGCACACTAGAGGAAAAAGTATTGGCCTCTCTGGTGGCCGGGACCGTGGAAGCTCAAATAGGCAGGAGCTTTTTTCTGCAGAAATACCAATTGTGTGAAAAAGGCAACTGCCCCATTGGAATTACTAAGAGTAACGCCAAATGGCGCAGCATGCCACCGTGGTTCTTAGCAGCATTACAACTGCATCATTGCCATTCCATTAGCCATATCTATCAGTCTTTCATGTCCTGATCAAAATTTTGCAAACTCTCCTGTGCAAAGCTGCTTCAATACATGTATTTTGCTGATACAATTTTAGTAAGGGGTGGGGCAAACAAATACCAGGCCCCCCTTTCCCAGGGGCGGACTGGGAACTTAAAGTGACCTTGGAAAAAAACAAAAAAAAACTAAAAGTGGCCCCATGTTGTAGACTGGTCCACATTGACAGAAGGTGGGTTAACACAAGTAGGCAAAGGCAAGAAAAGTAGTCAGGGCCAGCAGTATCACAAAACAACACAAAATACCACCGCCAGCAGATCCAAATACCACACTGCAGCAAAAAACATTGCCGCCCCAATGCAGTATTCAACTGTATCTCTGTCCAGAGGACTGGGATACAGTTGAGTTCAGTGGGGCTAGCTACATACATAAGTACCATCGGATCATTATAGACCTGGTCCAGCGGCCATGAGGAGGGCATGGATGGCTCCATGGGCATCGGCCCAATGGGAAATTTCCCTGTAGAATCTATGGCCAGTCCGCCCCTGTTCTATCCCAATAGCAAATTTGACACTGTAAAAAGGACCCATTACAATATTTTCCATGGGACATTCTCGCTCTCTGTACATTTCTGTACATCCATAAATAATGACAGGCCAACTGGGTCCCCACCATCACACTACCACCACAATGAGAGACTGCTGTGTATGATTTTCTTATTGTTATTCCAGATATCAGTAATGCTCCACATTCCACTCAATAGTCCCTAAAATATTGTCCAAAATGACCTGGAGACCACCCAAGTGATGTGACATTCTCTTGGATAGTGGTGGGTTTCTCCTTAACACTCTCCATTGAGTCCTATATTTGACTAGTAATTTTTTTATTTGAGATCCTTGCATGATCCTTGGAATATAGCTGCTTTGTGGATGTTCTGTTGGGATGCTCTTGGACTTCCTGGATGAGTTGTCTTTGCACCCTTGATGTAATTTCATCAGGCTGAACACTCCTAGATAGATTCATCTCTGTTCCAAGCTTTCTTTATTCGGTAACATCACTCTGATGGTATCCAAGAGCATAAGGAATGGTTTTGTAATTCTTACCCTTTCTAGACTGATAGATTGCATCAACATTGTGCTTACATCTTCTGGAATTAACTTTGAGATGAAACCATGATATAATGCAAAAAGAGGAGACATGAAGGGGCATACTGCACTCATGAAACATCTTAGTTCTCTAATTATCTCCTAAGTGGCCACCTCTTTAAATAATATATAAGGCAAAAATGGGAAATTCTGAAGGGTCAGATTAACACCATCCTGAAAAACAGTTTTGTTTTTTCCTGTCTAATTAGAATTGCAGCTAAATTAAGAGACTGCATTGTAGGTATCTCATAATTTTTTTTTTCAATCGTGTGTTTGAACCTATGGAACATTTAAGATTTTGGAATATGACAGAGAAAAGCATAGAAATGACAGATGGTAAGGACAACTTTGACCTTCCATTCTGCAATGTTCTAGATCCTTCAGAAAACCTTAATTCAAGTATCACGGGAAGATGTCCAGGAACCTATAATTGGTTAGTCATCGCACTAGTGATGCTTTTGGGATATTGTGGGGCCAATCCTACCGTCATAAAAAAGATTGAACATGTTGGAAAATTGAATTGTGTGATATTAAGTGCTTATAGTTATCAGAAGTGGTCAAAAGATGGGACATGCATAGAACAACATTGTCCCAATTGTCATATATCACAATGAGAATTGCCAACTTTTTAAATTTTCCAGAAGCTGGGAGATAAGTCGATCATGCAGAAACAAGAACAACCCTCCACAGCTCTGCCTCTTAGCTGGCACAACATCTTCATGCCATCAAGCAGCCACACAATAGATGTTCAATGGATCATGATGACTTTAAGCCTAGACCAAGAAGATACATCTAGCCTACTTAAAAACCTGCCACCCACACATGGTTGTTCAGATGAAATATGTCACCTGTTTCCCCGTCCATCATGCCCCAGGGCCACGCCAAGTGTTTTCTTTAACAACCTAACAGCTTTCTCCAAATCTAATAATAGTTGATTTACAGGCATCTTGAACTAGACGAAACATCAAACTATGAAGAAAATGGATGTGATAGAGTTCATCCCTGTGCCCAGAGATACTGGAACAGAACTGATTGATGCGATGTAATGTTTTGTGATCGCTGACATAATGTCAACACAGTGAAGGTCAACGTGAACCAAAAGTTCTGTACTAAACCATCTTCTCTATGTCGGAAGCAAATAGAAACCTGCAGACCACAAGAGCCAATGATATATATTTTAGCTTGATCATGATTAGATACTGCTTTGTGCGTACATATTTTGCCGCTCTATTCTCCTCATGCCATTATTTGTACTACCAGTTGATGATGCAGGACACTACTCCTGGATGGTGCTCCATCACACTACTTATTTCCTCACCCCTGTCTGCCTCATTACAGTGCCCTGCACCTCCTTTGTGTTATGTAACTGCTGCTCTCTGTTTTCATCACCAAATCATTACTGTGAACAGCAGAAGCCAGTGTCGCACTGGGCCCCAGTGTAACACCCAGGATAAATTGTGCACATTTAACACATTACCAAGAACGGCTGGCTGAAACAAGAGATGATAAGCTGGACTATACAGCGCAGAACTCTATTGACCAAATCAAGACATGGCCTCTAACAAGCCAGTACTTTGCGGCACACAATCAATGTAGCAGGGATCTTTGCAGGGAAATAAAGCGTAGACTTCCATGGAAAGAAGAAATGTATCTATCTAACGTTGCTTAATTAATAAATTATTACTGTTATTACTATATTACGTTGACACAGAGATCACATTAACCTATATAAAATGTCTGTTACAAAGCAGATATTCCACAAATCTCACAGTGTAACAACTCATCTAAGTAGCACCACCACTACTGATTCCCTGAAGGTCTTCCGTTTGTGGGTCAAGAGGACAAGTAGAAAGATGATCCTGGAAAGCTAAGCCACACACGTCTGTACAGGCTAGAATAGAGTAGGTTATATAAAGCAGTATAAGAGCCATAGTAACTTCCCTGGCCTGGCCCCATCTATGTGATAATGAGTGCCCTGGAGGAACAAAGTCCCCCTGGCCCCTTCTATCCTTCTCATCCCAACAGTGTGAATATATGACCAGTACCTACATAAACACAGAACAGCCCCTTTCAGACAAAGGCCACAGAAACAATGATTTTGTCAAAAGTTTTTTCAACATGCAATGCAACTGTAATCTGGGTTGTCGGTTTTATTGCCGTTGGCTCCTGCAGTTCTTGGGTTCCTACTGTTCTAGTTTATCATTTCATTTACTTCATCTCAGTTTGAGGCAATCTGCTTAGTTTTTTTTTTTCTTGTTTACAAAACATATGACCCTCCTTTGAAAATGTAGGTCTTCCATCTACCTTATGGATCTCCATCACTTGAGGACACTCAATTATCTACATAAAAATCAATCACAGAGTTGTATTTCAGGCATAAGTGTGTGATCTGTGGTATCGCTTTACCCTGCTCCGCAGTCATGTTGAATAGACAAAGACCACCAAACCCTAACTCCATCTTCAGGCTTTCATTATGGAAACAGCTATCAAATTCTGTTGGCCTCACAGAAAGCGATTTCAATCCTCTCAGCAGTGACATGTAATTCCCAATTCTAACTCTCTCTAATATCAACCACAGATGCACCATACAAGCTAGGGGGCAAGATATGGGGATATAACTGTGCCTTCAAGATATGACCTCCCAAGATTGTCTACCATGGGCTGCAAATGATCACAGGTAGAACCGAGACAGGAGGGCAATAAAGTCTTCTGCTGCTGCAGAAAGTCTTAGAACGAGCTTACATCTGAGTGTTGCTGCAAAATATCAGCACAATGAGATTTTCTCTGCAGATAAAGTCTATGCATGCAGCAGAGAGATCCCATCTCACCAGATAGAAGACCATGGAACATAGTTCAGCCATAATGTCTAGACCTGTTGGATGAGGTAGTGTCAGACAAAGTGTTAGCCCTCAGCCTAAATGCCAATCTGCCCCTATACGCCTTGCAGTCCCTCCACTCTCTGAGGAACCCATTGCAGGGCACAACAATGCCACTGACCCTTGCCCATAATCAGCCCCAAAGCATAGCCTGAAAATTGGGTCGAGGTGGCTTTTCCATAATCAAAAAGTAAAGGGTTCGTTCTGGTATATAATTTCACCTGGGCTTATCTCTACAATCAACTGATGGAAAACTAAATCTAAAGTTATGGGGAAAGGAGTGATTTTTTTGTTATACCCCCTTTTCCTTCCAGCAGTAGGCACCAGTATGGTGCAGGTGAAGACAGGAGGTGCGGAAGCACAAGCACAGGCACTGACCAAGCATTACAGACACCACTGAGCATTAGGTAGTAGAGGGATGAAAGTGAATGGACCATACCTCATTGTGGAGAGAAGAGCTGCTTCATTCTCTACACTGATCTCTGACTTCCATTCATTCCTTAATCCTTCCTGCTCTGGGAACAGAGAGCAATTCACGTCTGCTCAGTGCATCCTTTGTGTGTACTGCAGAGCTGCTCACAAGGATCCTGGGTCTCAAGGCACAAGATCCTCAATCAGATCACACAGGGGTCTTGACAGACTCATAGATATTGCACAGTAGTGGTCGCAGGGCTGCAGATGTTCACCCTCCTGCCCGGCTGTCAGTGATGCGCTGTATGGAGCAGTAGATGGCTATTGCATCCAAGACCCAGACAAAGCCCCAGCTCCTTACATGCAGCACAGAGACCGAGCTGCTCACATAGAGACACAGTCAACTGCACAGTACTTGGTCTCTACCAATCTACCAGCATTGTGGGGGGAAGCAGCAGGAAGAACAATACACTTGGTACAAGCTGCAACGCCCCTTGGAATCCAAAATGCAAGTCCTTTCATACAGCAGGTGGCGGAGAGGGGCAGATGACCCCTACCAGTTTACATAGGAGCTTCCCACCGGTCGCCTCACCAGTCAACTTGCAATAGACAACCATCCACGTTATGAGTATCGTAGATGAGATCTGAGACTGATATTTTATTGATCATCGCATAATGGTTTTTACTAGACAGAGACATACACATAGGGTCCCCAATAACTTAGTATGGTTCCCCTCTGCTCCACCCAGTTTCTGCATTAAACACTCCCAGGCAACACAGAATATGCCGTGTGATTCCTCAGATTTATGATGTATTTACGGTTTAGTTATGTGGAAATTTTTAATTAAATTAAAAAAAAAAAAAAACCATAATAAAAAAGTCACCCGCCACTTCACCCACTTTATCCGACTTTTATGTCAGGATAATTAGTGCTTCATAACTATGGCACTCATTCTGAACACCATATTTCTTGCTGTATTTATACCAGGTCATACCTTAATAAATCTTCTGCTTCCCTTCACACGGTGTACTATAATTATGAGGCTGTCTGCCACAGCCAGCATTTATAGTTACCATTGATTTCAGTGGAATCTGTACATAATCTCTTTTCACTTAGCTCCCCCTAGGGGTGCCTGATAGAAGTAAATGGATGTTGGGAACAGAAGAACCACTTTGAGTCCTCCCAACTCAACAAATTACAACAAAGTATCCACAAGGCTATGATTATACACTGTATGTCTCCTTTTTAGGACAGTCTGAGTACTCTCTGGAAACATGCATTGGTGGTTTTGGCCACTACACAATTGTTTGGGGACCCAGGGTTCGGGAAGCCCCCTGCTTCTCTTGGCAGCTGGGTCCCCCTGGCATCCTCAGGATGTGCATACTGTTGAATACAATGGTGAAATAGGGAGCCATCAGCTCCACCCTTGACTCTGTGACCAGTACTTTGCCGCAGGTAGGTGCAAAGAAGTGACATAATTGTGCCTGCTGCTCCTCTCCCCTGGACAGACCAGAGAAGATCTGCAGTGAGAGATCTGCTCCGTTCGTGGGATAGGTGAGTATGCCTTGTGTTGGGGGCACAGCAGGGGGCATTATACTGTGAATGGGTATTATACTGTATGAAAGGAATATGTAGGAGGCAGAGTAAGTAAGGGGCACATCACAGGGAATTAAACTGTATCAAGGGCACAGCAGGGGCAATATACTGAGTGAGGCGTACATCAGGGGGCATCATAGTGTATGGGGGACACATAAAAGGCACCAGACTATGTTGGACATTAAGGGGGGCATTATACTGTGTGTGGGGGGTGACCGTATTAGCAGCATGATCTGTACGATGTTCGACTATCTCTTTTTGGTTTAGGCTTCCTGCCCCCCAACAATAAAATTATGAACAGTTCAAATGAACTCAATCGGTCAGATGAAGCCAGACCATTGTGGTCCCAAAGATGCGCAGTATGGATGTTTGTGGAGATCAGTATATCTGTGCTGAGGCTGCTGGTAGAGCAGAGTCCAGGGTTGGGATAAAACATACTGCTAATCTGTCTATTCATACAGTGTATACATCTACCCCAGCTCCTGTGCTGCTGTATAACGGGGCTAATTTGCCACCGAGGACCAGAGAAAGGTGAATGACACTCTGTGGGACGTATAAAAGCACCATACTGCTTGTCACCGTTCCCAGAATGAGATATAACTAAGAGATGCCAACATGGACTTGACAGCAAAAATTGACTCAAAGACAAAATTATGCCATTTGTGACAAGTTAATAAAATCCTGCATAGTAAGTATGTTGCTTGATGTGGAAGGGAAATCTTCAGCCAATAAAGAACATACGCGCCTTTTTTTTTTTGGGAGGGGGTGGTGGGGGGTGGGGGGGTGGGTTTGTACACAAAACTAGTACAATTGGATGCTGCATGTGTTGTGATATTATGACTGCCTCACCATGATCTATATTTATTTTGGTGTTTTTTTGGCATTATGCATTACAAGATACACATTTTTGGGGGTTTTCGGATTGGTGGCAAGAAATTGGGTTTTGCATTTCAGATACAAAGCTCTAAATTCTCTGCTTAACTTCACCTTAAAGGGGTTCTCTGAAAATACTGACTTTTTTTAGCAAGTGCTGCTGCCTTCCGGAAGATTCAGACTTACCTGTGCATCTTCTGTGTCCGCAGACACACAGCAACCACAGTGCTGACATCCGTAACAGCATGGGCACAGTCACATGCTTCGCTGCAGCCAGTGACTGGCTTCAGCAGGCCATGTCATCACTGAAGCTAATCATTGGCTGCAGTGGACCATAAGACCATGCTCATGCTGCACCGGTTGTCAACACTGTCGGGACTGGAACATGGACATGGAGAAATCAGCGCAGAGGACCAAACCAGTGGGGAGAAGGTATGACTCTTTAGAGAGGCAAGCTACGAACACTTGCTAAAAACTTATTACTCTAGTAGAACTCCTTTAAATGGTACATTTCTAGCTGCCTGCAGCTACCACTAGAGTGTGCTCACTGCATACAGATACATTAAGCACCATCTGAGGGCAGTAATTGGTAGCTCAACTCCCATTTGAGTATCTGCACTACAGATATTGATCACCTAGCTGTTTTGGGCTGTCATGGTGCCGGAACTATACAGTGTATGAAGCGAAAGCTGAAGGCTCCATCCACTGAGTAGTTTCTGGCGCGACGTCCTGCAACTCAGCTCAACTCAATTCACTTAAATGGAAGCTGAGCTGCAGTACCCTGGCATGGCCACTACACAGGCTGTGGCTCCACTCACTGTATAGTTTCTGGTACTGAAGCCATTATTTCCCATCTAACGCTCAAAAGTCCTAATACATTCAAATCATAGTGATGCATGACCTATGTACAATTATGTTGTGCCCAGCCTCCAATATTCAAGGTTCCATTACTTTCTTGTATGGTTTCCCCAGTCGGGAGGTAGCACAGTACCACATGTCACAAGGCAGCCTTCATGAATGTATTTCATCTTCTTCCTGCCCCAGATTATCAGATGTGACAATAATGACTGACGCAGCTTTAATTGACCAGGATCTGGCAAACCAAGCAATCTGTAATGATTTTAGGTTTGAAAACCACTTAGCTGTGAAAATGTCAGGTGGCCCTACAGTAAATCACTCATTTAAAGCAGTTAAGTAAGTGCATTGTATGCTCAATAACCTCCACTGCGCCGCTGCAAACATAGGACATAAATCACTCCTGATTATTTTGCTTGCTGCCAGTCACCTTCCTGCCCTCACTGTGAATGCATCTTATACTTCTATATAAATTACCTATAGGTCCATATTTTTTGTGCACATGTAGCAGAGCAGAGTATGCAATTTAGCACTGCCCAATGTCATCTCCCAATGTGCTTTCTGTGGTTTTGTCTAGGACTGCAGGAGAAAGTACTATGTTGTCTCAATGAGCACCTGTCAGCAGGATCATCCCCATTTAACCAGACCGATGCATGTGTTAGGGTTGATCCTGCTAGTCAAAACAAATCTGTTGCTGTGTTCCAGAGAAAAAAAGACTGTTATTCTTTATACAAATGAGGGCTTCAGCATACCAAAAGACATGGCCAGTGCTGGAAATCAGAGGGCCTGAGGTGCACCGACTGATATTCACAACTGATATTCACAAGGCAGGTATTGTTTAAGTATATCAGTGATTAAACTTTATTTACATGGGACTGGAACCCTCATTTAAAGAACACTTGTCAACAACATCAACCCAATTAAAACAGGCATACTGCCTGGTAGGATCGATTCTGCTGATCAAAATAATCAGGGCTGGTCGAGAGGGAGGGCTATACAGGAACATGGTTCTGTCAAACAAGAAGGAGAATTAGGGGCTCACAGAAAAACCAAGGGTGAACAGGGTGTCTTGGGTCCACCCTTGGTGCACTTAAAGGGGTTACCTGAGAGTATAAAAAGCCTCCCAATATGCCAGGCCCCCCACACTGAATATACCTACTCTTCTCCCCACACCGCTCCTGGTCCCCTTAACGCCGCTGCTGCTTCTCCCTGCACATGGATGAAAACATCCGTTGTTGGGGGCGAGCAGCCAAAGGCAGGCGGTGATGGGGATAAGCCTCCCTAGCATATTCAGTGCATATTTAGTAGGGGGGGGGGCGGCATATTGGAGGGCTTTTTATACTCTCAGATAACCCCTTTAACTTCTCATTTGCATTTGGATTAAAAGTATTTTTTCTACAGAATGAAGCAACAGAATGATAGGTATCATTCCATTCAGCTGAGTTAGCCCTCCAGTTATCAAACTGGAGTAAAGTAGAACTGGCTTAGTTGCCCATAGCAACCAATCCACCTTTCATTTTCCAAAGGAGCTGTAAGATGAAACGTGGAATCTGATTGGTTGCTATGGGCAACTAAGCCAATTCTACTTTACACCAGTTTGATAAATGACCTCCATTGTGCCTTAAGGGCCTGTTCACACAAGAAATTTTTGGAGCTGATTTTGGTGCGTTTTCAGTGCAGAATCAGCACCAAAAATACCTATAAACAGCTTCCCATTCATTTCAATGGGAAGCAGTACTTGCTATTCTTTTAGAAAAATGGAAATAAATGAAAGAAAAGCAAGGAAAAAGAAGCAGCATGCCATATTTTGGCGCAGAATCTGAAATGAATTGCCATATGCTCCGTATGATTTTGTGAATTTTTTTGCGTGGTTTTGGTCTACGCCAAAAACCTTGAGCAAAAATGCAGCTTTGCATTTAAATATGTACCCCCCCCCCCAAAAAAAAAGCCACATAAAAAATGTGTGGTTTGGCTTCATGTGCAGAAAAACATGCGTATATTCTGCACTGATTTGTGTGACTAATTGTATCGCCCCCTGCTGGTGGTATTTTTGTTATATTTACACAAAAAAAGGAAGAAGTAATTTGTGGATTACATGAGAAATGCAAGTCACATTGACCTAAAATATAAAATAAATAAATAAATAAATTGTGTACTGACCACGAGGGCAGGTTCAAATATAGAGGAATTACGTCAGGATCGGATTGGCTAGGGGGTGGCCAGCCAGGTAAGTAATGATCTGACGCTCACCTCCTGACTCTTTAATTGAACTGTATTGCCATCCTGAGGCAACTGAAGTAGGAGGACAGAACATAGCCACCACAGTGGGGCCATTACTGGAGAGGTATTTTGTGATGCACTGTAGTATTTGGCATTCCTGAGGTGGTATACTGTGCCACTATATGGTAAGGCCTCCCCACGACTACTTGTGTTGGTCCTACCTTCTGTCAATTTGGACCCTTCTATAAAATGGGGCCACTTTTATTATTTTCAAGGGAATTAAGAAAATGAAAATACGCAAATATTAGATTACATTATAATGGCCGAAATAAAATGGCCGCTGTCCTTTTAGTACACACAAAAGCTGTCCACACAGCAAGACAAGTTACTTCACAACACTGAGCTAAACAGCTGCCTCATCCTCCTCTCTACACTGCTTATCAAGGGTCATGATCCCGACTACAGGTGAATCTCTGTAGGAATGAAGTTCATGAGGAGACATGAAGTACAGCGAGGAGGTGGAGATGAGGCTAATGAGCAGCAGCACTTGTATGTAGTCTCCATTACCACAGTCTGTTCTGTCTGTCCTCTCTGTACTTCATGTCTCCTCATGAACTCCATTCCTACAGAGATTCAGCTGAAGATCTTATAATCTCTATTCAGGAACATAATCGCTGACAAGCAGAGCAGAGGCAGCACTTTAGCTCGGTGTTGTGAAGTGACTTGTCCTTCTGTGTGATTAGGAGAGGTTTTGTGTGTACTTATAGGATGGCGGCGCTTTTGTTTCGCCTAATGACTGCTCCCCAGACAAAACGAGCCATTATAACTAATGAAAGGTATTTGGAAATACAGTATATACTGGCGTATAAGACTACTTTTTAACCCCTTAAAATAATGGCTACAGTGGGGGGTCGTCTTATACGCCGGATATACGGGGGCCGCACTGTGTGAGGTGTTTTTTTTTTCCCCGTCAGCGCGTAGAGAGCCCTGCTCTTAGCATACTGAAGTAGCATACTATTCTCTATATTCTCAGGAGGATTTTGAAGGCTTTTAAAGGGAAACTGTCATGCCAGCAAGACCTGTTACAATATCGCAGCTTACAGTTATGATCACCAGGCACTTGCTCTCTTGTTTGTTTTGCAAAGTTTTAGCTTTACCGTACATGTTTGAAACAACCTTATGTTTATAAGTGACAGTTTTGCTGCTATATACAGTACCTGCATGTCATATGCATTTGAATTAAAATTAACATGTTGAAATCAAAGCAGACTTTTTTTCATTTGGGAGAGGGGTAGTCTTATACAGTGAGTATATACCAAATTCTATATTTTTAGGGCAGAAGTTGGGGGTCGTCTTATACGCCCAGTCGTCTTATACGCCGGCATATACGGTATATTTATAATGAAGTAATATTTAAGTATTTTCATTTTCTTAATTCCTGGAGAACCCCTTTAAGTTTCCAGTCCGCCCCTGATTAAGCATTGCAGATGGAACATTTTAGATGTTCTGCAGGCTGGCTTTCTTTATTTGGGAGCACAATAAAGTGCTTTTTGCGGCCGGTCATAATAATGACATATTATACCCAGCAGAATCAAAATGGTCAGGGCCCCCTGTAAATGCTCTCTGTGATCTGCCAGTTTACAGGCCGGATTCCTGATGGGTCCCATTATAGTCAATGGGGTCTGGCAGTGCTAATATGATGAACTCTGATGTTCTTCTGCTGGTACATCTTGATGAATACTTTTAATGTGTATTGAAAGTAGCCTAACTAAACTAATGACAGCTACAAGCTATATCTACCGGGCTGGTCTGCAGAAAGCT
This sequence comes from Rhinella marina, assembly GCA_900303285.1. Lineage (NCBI taxonomy): Eukaryota > Metazoa > Chordata > Amphibia > Anura > Bufonidae > Rhinella > Rhinella marina. Next base: position 43,881 of record ONZH01021917.1, on the reverse strand, counting down.
GACACAGTTGCCTTGTACAATGGAGGCGGCAGAAAGGCACATTAGTCCTGATTTATCAAGGCCAGCGTGTGGTATGCTGACCTTGATGAGGCCTACACTGCTGTAAGTTATGACAAGATGCCTCCTGCTCTTCGTGCACCGAGATAAAGTCGGAGCTGACGTACATTTTAGTCATTATTTACGGCAGTTTCTGGTGTAAATAATGATTAATTTCACCTTCTCAATGTCCGCACTCTGCCCTCACCATGCCCACCCAATTTTTGTAGACTTGGCAACATCAGCGTAAAATGCACGACTAGAAAAAGTTGCAAGCACATTGAAAAGTCCACAAAAAGAGGCGTAAGGGAATGATAAATTCCACTCGTCTTTAAGAAGAAACAGAGCACTGAGCACATAGCAACAGGAAGAGGTTGATGTTAAAATCCATTCATCTCTGGTTGTGCAGCAGCGGCAGGGAAATCTCCCTGTGCCTGTAGCATGTCAGCCTCGGTTCAGTCTTGGTTTCAGTCTACTTTACAGGCGATAATCCTCGGATAAATGTCCCCCAAGATGCATTAGGCTAAGCTGACTAGCATAGGATACATATGCTGTAACATCTGGAGCTTAGGAAACATGAAGCTCTCCAGCAGAGCTGGCTTATTCTTGTCATAGCGACGTTCCTTGCAGTCCTCTGTGGCTCTGAACGCTGCTGGACGGAGCCGGAAACATTATGGGATTCTTTGTTGCTTGCAGTATCAGTAGTCTGCGCTGAATACTTTGCATTAAAAGGTCACCAGGCCTCGCCGTCTTATTCGCGGATTTAAAAAGACCTTGCACAATAGCCGTCATTTGTTTTCTATCGCACCACTTTGTGCATCATATAGTGCAAAGAATGGAGGTTACTGGGGAGCAGTGTTCACCCTTGTCTATGATACATCCCTGCCTGTATGGGAAGCCCTTAGTGTGTCCGGCAGTTAATTAAAATCTCTTCACGCATTATCGCGTACATCTACGTGATGATGTGTGAGGGGACGTATTGAGCAGGCCTCTGCAGCGGGCCCCCTCTGCCCCGTCATTTAACCCCTCAGGTGCCAGCTCCTTCTGCCTTCCGATGGAGCCCCCACAGTGAAATTGCAGGACTCCAATTGATTGTCCCAGCAACCTGGATGCTGCTGAAGCGCTCCAGGCCTGCCATGGTTTTTTCCATACTGAGCTATGCACAAGGCATAGCTCAGAATACAGTGTGTAAAAATCCTATTCACCCTAATAGATCTCTATTAGGGCTCATGCACACGACTGTATGTGTTTTGCAGTTCGCAAAAAACTGATCTGCCAAAAAAAAGAAAAAACAAGCGATTCACCATTTTTTTTTGTCTTCTTGTCCCACCCATAATAATTAAACAATGATGATCAAAAAATCGTACATGCTACAAAAATGGTACCAATAAAAATAAATAAATAAACAAGCCCTCCTATAGCTATCTGAACGAAAAAAATAAAAAAGTTAGGTTATTGGAACGTAGGGAAGAAAACGCCAATATGAAAAAATGAAAATAGGTCTGGTCTTTAAGGGGTTAAGAATTACATGGCGCATGGTGAAGTCAGTGTAACATACAGATGCATCAGGCTGTCCGCATCAAATAGGATCATTTGTGTTCTACAGGAGTTATTCTAAGGATTTATTTAACAAATTTCTGCATATAAATGAAATAAGACCAATTGAGGGGAGGACTAAATGCTAAGAATGAGATGAGATATTACATTGTTAGTGTTTGCTTCTGGCTGTAGCTACAAGCATGGAATGGTTGGCAAAGGTTGGAATGAATATGGTTAACCTGGGGGGGGGGGGGATTCCTGTCCAAACACAGGAAGGAGAGGAGGCAACCTGCAAAGCAGTTACCAAATTCTTCAGATAACTACTCAAACTGTCCTGAAGTAAAGCCTTGAGATTCCAGACAGCAGTGTGAACTGCTGCATCAGCATCTACAGACACTGCTGTAAGGTGAGGGACTACAGCCAAACCACCCATCACCAAACAACCACTAGGCCAGCATGCAGAATTGCAGTTATCGAACCTGCCTCCAGATATCTTGCTGGTGTCAGAGAAGAATTGCACTAAAAGCCTGCTGCCACTGTATGTATTTGAAGACTTTGTTCAGCTTCCTTCTTCAGTCCTATAATTCCACTGCACCGCTCCCCAGGGAGCAACGGCCTGAGGGAGTACGACACTGAATGTGTCACAACACTTTATCAGAGCTACTACCTTCCTATTCTCTACACCTGCTCCTTAGGGTCTCACCCAGCCCTTATCCCTACCTACTTTCACGATCACTCTATTAGTCACCCACAACTGGATGACAGTCCCTACACTGAGTAAGTACAAGAGGTATAAGCGATAATACGACAAAATAACAGCAAGGTCAGATAAACAAGTGTACTTCTGATTGACGGGTGTGCGGTGTGCCGTACCCCTGCCCCTCAGAAAGTGAAAACCTACCCTGACGATAATTTGTCACTTATAAAGGGATGGAAACGGTCCACTGAATAAGGGGTTAATGAGGTTAACAAATATTCCCTTCCCAAGGGCTGTGTATATGGAGAAGGGGTTAATTAGCCAGCCCTAGTGATGGTTGCTGGGTGTGGGCAGTTCCCTGCCCATCTATCTAGAAGCTGTTGAGTAGTTTGTAGCTGATGTCTGAGAGAAGAAGCAGCAGACAGGTATATTCTTGGCCTGTGGACCAAGGACAGCCAGAAAGCTACTACAGAAAGTACCTACCTCTGAGAAAGATAAACTGATCCTAACAGAAGGATTAGCAGCATACAAGGAAGAGTGCAGAGTACCTGTCAGAGAATGTAACATCTATATTTTGGCTATTGACCTCCTTGCATTTTGGTTGGAGGTGATAAACTTCAGGTCCTCCACCATATTGAAAGTACAGTTGAAGGACTGCACCTCACTGAGGGTCCTGTAGAAATACACATAGAGAGAATGAGGGAGAAAGGTAGCACCTCTTTGGTGTAATTAAATAGTTTAATGAGAAAGAGACTCAGAGAAGAATATTATACTGTCTACACCCCCTATACACAGCCTTGGGGAAGCTGCCTAAGCAATATGTATAAGAGCTTCCTTTGCCAGCACATGTAATTGTGAACTGCTGAAGTTTCTATTAAACTGGTCTATCTGTTACCTCCAAAACTGGCCTAGTCATTGCATGCACCAAAATCTGCATTTCCCCAACATTATACTTTACCACCTTCATGGGAACCCTGCCTTGTGTCCCCAAATCCCACCTACACAAAAGGTACCCCTCCTAACACCAGGCAGAAGCCACAAAACCAGGGTGTGCCCCAATGGGAAGAATTGTGCGCCCCTCCCATCACTGCATGGCCCAGGTAGCATCAGAGTGAGGACTTCCACTGTGAGTACTACTACTCTTACCATTGCCACCACTGCCAGTCTCGTACTTGTGCTCTTCTCTCCCAGGCTCGCTGCATGCTTCCACTTGAAAAAAAACGTGCTCCAGATAAACCAGGCCAGATTGTTTCCAAAGATGGCCACATTCAAGAAATTTCAATTCTACTTGCCCCAAACTAAAAAAATTGCCTGTACAAATTGGTTGAGTAGGAGACCATTTGAGACCTTTTAGACCATGGAAATCTTGTAGAGATCTGGAGACCCCCTATCTGGAGACCCCCAAATGGGTAAACTGGGCAACCCATTTCAATGAGAATAAGGATCAAAGGTTAGGACACATGACATCCCAATTTACTTTTAGGCCAGAATATAGGGAAGGTTGCCAGCTATTTCCAATAACAACAAGCAGAACTGTGAATGAAGCTCTGGAGTACAATCCTCTAAATAAGCTGTACATATCTATATATATTATACATTTGATAAATTACCTATACATTTTATGTCATCTGATAATACTTTAGGTCTAATAAATAGGCATAATGTATAATTAGGCATTTCCATGGCTATTCCTGGAGAAAAGCTTTAACAGATCATAAGTTAAAGCAATTCTCCATAATCAATGAGCAAACATGCCTTCAGCAGACACGACAGACAGTAGTAAACCTTGTTCCATTCATGGCTTTAACATCAGTAACCTAATTTTGGCATCCTACGCCTATTCCCTGAAGGCAACAAGGATAAATAATAGCAATAATCCTAAAGAAGTTGTAATGTTATCCTCACACTGTAATAAGCTGTGACCGGATATGCACAGTGCTACCAGCAAACCACATAGAGAAGCAGCAGGAAAACATGCAATTCTGCTGCACACAGAAACATCAAAGAAATAATCCCAACATCCCCATGAAAGGCTGAGGATTTAGATTTGAGGCTGAGCTGGGTTTGGTGGAGACCTCTACTTCCTGCTTGGTGCTGGTAGTCCTGAGTCATCCCTCCAATCAGGCCCAGAGGTGCACCAGTAAATTCTTTTAAATCATATTACTGTATAGGATCTGGGGAAAAGAAGACAAGTCCCAGAATACTACTAGAAGATTTAAGCTCTGAAGCCTGTAGGACTCTGAATCCAGCTCTGGAACGCAGTGCCGGGACTAGGCAGTTTGGTGCCCTAGGCAAAGTAGTCAAATGGCACCCCCAAATTGGCCCTGCCCATTATTATAAGCCCCTCCTAAATATAATAGGCCACTCCCAGCAAACACTGTACAGCTGAAATGATATTGTTGAGTCCCGCCTGTACACATCATACAGAGAGGGGAGGACATGTCCTGGCTGCACTGCCTGCCTCACATTATACAATAGACAACAGCAGGCTACAGCAAGGAAGGTCCTTCCCTCTCCTCAGATCCTGCTCATGGCCTGTGGTTCCCCACCACCATCTGCCACCCACCCGTGACCTGTTGCCCCCCTTGGCTGTCCACACCCAGCTTTGAATCCTCCTTCTGCAAATGGCAGAGGGAGGAGCCGGAGCATCTCCTCTACTACATAGCGCCCCATACCTCGTATCTGCAGAGATACAAACAGACATTAGTTTCCCACATTTTCATCATCTTCACATCTTCTGAACACCTCATCCTGCCACCCCCAATACTGTGCCCCCTAATACTATACTGCAGAAACTGTCCCCTGAAAAATACAACTACCACACAGATAGTGCCCCCTACAACAATTATTGGCACAGAGTCCCCTAAAAAATAACTGCATCCGGACACTAATAGTATAAAGATAATGTCCCCCAAAAATAATTGTGCTAAATTGATACTGTGCCAGGGTGTCCCCCAAAGTAACAGTGCTCCCCAAAATCCCACCAATAAAAATAATTATCTGCCAGAGCACACTTAATAGTAATGCCCCCATAGTGCCCATACTAGACATCATGTTCCCCATAGCCCCCAGTAGTAGTAAAGCTCACCATAATACCCCCAAGTAGTAATAATTTACCTTGTAATATGACAGAACAAGAAATACCGCCGCTTAGTGCCTGCAGTTGAGCTAATGTCCCCATAATGTATGCCAGTATAAAATACCCCTATATAGTGCCCCAGTAAATGCCCCCATAGTGTCCCCCATAATATGCCAGTAATAAATGCCCCTTTTTGCTGCCCCCACCAGATGCCCCTATAGTGCTCCTCTCCCCCATAATGTGCCAGTAAAAATTGCCCCCTTAGTGCCAGATGCCATAGTGCCCCCTATAATGTGCCAGTAAAAAATGCCCCTTTAGAGTTACCAGATGCCCTCCATAGTGCTCCACTCCCCCGTAGTGCCCCAAAATAATGCCCCTATAGTGCCACCAGATGCCCCATAATGCCTCCCATAATGTGCCAGTAAAAAATGCCCCCTTAGTCAGGGGCGTAGCTAAAGGCTCATGGGCCCTGGTGCAAGAGTTCGGCTTGGGGCCTCTCTTCCCTCAGTGCTTTGTGGCCAGGGGCAGGGAAGCACATAGCCTTCCTGCAGCCTGAGGCAAAAATTGAAACAGCACCCCCCCCATACTAAACCCCTTCCCTCCAGCCAGAGGTGTAACTTGACCAGTATGCACTTTCTATAATACCGCCATCTTCTTATGTAGCACAAGGGTCTTGGGGCCCCCTCAGGCTCCTGGGCCCGGTAGCGACTGCTACCTCTGCACCCCCTATAGCTACGCCCCTGCCCTTAGTGCCAGAAGCCATAGTGCCCCCTATAATTTGCCTGTAAAAAATGCCCCTTTAGAGCCACCAGATTCCCCCATAGTGGCCCCAAATGATGCCCCTATAGTGCTCCACTCCCCCATACTGCCCCCAAATAATGCCACCAGATGCCCCATAGTGCCGCTCTCCCCTATAGTGTCTCCCATGTGCCTATAAAAATGCCCCCTTATTGCCACCATATGCCATAGTGCCCCCATAATGTTGCCAACAAAAAAGGCTTCTTTAGAGCCCTCATAGTGCTCCCCTCCCTCATAGTGCCCCTATAGTGCCACCAGATGCCCCATAGTCCAGCTCTCCCCTATATTGCCCCCCCATAATGTGCCCAAAAAATGCCCCCAGATGCCCCCACAGTGCCCCTCTCCCCCATGGTGCCCCCCCCCTTAATGTGCCAGTAAGAAATGCCCCAGTAAATGGGCCAGTGAGAAATTGCCAGCAGGTGCCCCATATATTATCTATTTAAAAAAAAAAAAAAACAGAAAAAAACCCAAAAAGCACTAATACTTACCTCCATCAGCAGCGATGAGGTGCAGGCCTCTTCCGGCCTGTGTCCCGCGCTGTGTGCTGGCTCAGGCGGTGCAATGATAATGACGTCATCATGCTGCCTGAGTTGGCCTCTGATAGGCCGCAGCCATTAGTGCCTACAGCCTATCAGAAGAACAGGGAAGGGAGACGCCTCTCCCTCCCCTGCCGCAGCACAGGCATCTGTATCGCTGTCCTGAGGACAGATGAATATAGAGATGAGCGCTTTCACAATTGAAGCGCTCATCTCCTACTGCCCCCACACGCCGACTGCACTTAGATCCAGGGCCGCACCGCCTGTGGCGATCGGCGGTGCGGCTTGAGGAATTAAAAAAAAAAAAAAGTGAATGGTTCTAGGGGGGGTCCAGACCCGTTGGACCCCCCCTGTGGCTGCACCCCCCTCCAGATGGCGCCCTAGGCGGTCGCCTCCCCCGCCTACCCCTAGTCCCGGCCCTGCTGGAACGTAATACATCCAGTGAGTCATTTCACACTTTACCGATGGTGGAAAAAAACAGCACACACAGGGCCCCAGTTCTTTTTTTGTGTATAGCCTTTTTCATATTACTTAAAGGGGTTGTCCAGGTCCTGAAAAACTAGGGACAGCTGGGCATAGCTGGGACAAATTGCTGTGGTTGTCCCGGCCCCCTGTGGCAGATCTCTCTCTCTGATCCCCACCTGTCCAGAAGTGTGATGTGGTGACTCCCCAAATGTCACATCTACCGGCCAATAAGTGCTCTGAGCAGTCATGTGCCCTGCCTGCACACATCACTACCCTGCGTGCACATGCAACGTACCACATCCCAGGGCTGATCGTGTCCCAGGTTTATCAGAATGCTGAGTGGTGCCTCAACAGTTTTCTATGTGTGTCACAGTACCCCTCCCTGGATACCGAGCAATAAAGGGGATGAGTAACGGTGGAGGTAAAGAATAAGTTGACTTTATAAAGTTCAATAGCTTTACTAGAATCAACTTGCATCCAGACAATATTCAGGCTTACTCTTGGTTCTGGCAGGCTTTGGCATATACTGGCAGGCAAACTTGAGTACTCTGCTTTCTCTCTCTGCTGTGCTAAACTCGGCTCTATTCTGGCAGCTGAACTTTAGGACTGTTCTGGTATCTCTGGAGTGGGGTGCCTTTGACTGTTAACCCCCTCTGACACTCTGTTGGTAAATCTGCAGGGAGTCATGGTGCTCTATGAGCTACTTCCCTCTGGGGAGACTGCTGCTGCAGGAGGGGGGCCTCCCCTCGATGCTAAATCTTGGCACATCTGCATCAGACGATACCCTGGCTTAGACTGACTAGACACTTCCTCCTGCCCCTCCCTTGGTAAGAATTAGACTAGCCCACTTCTGCTCAGAAGAGGGAAAATGGAATGGTAAGTTCATTACAAGTACAAAACAGTTTCATAGCAACATTATCAATGCAGAGAGACAAAGGACCTGGAATCAATACACAGATAACATTGTGGTTAACAATTAAAGACAGTAGCAGGGTGTAGAAATAATAATACTATTTTGGGGTATTACACACAGCACTACACAACACTGCTAAGTCAGCATGTTTGGCATCTGGCGAGGTGAGGACCGGAAGCAGTGGGGATGGAAATGTGCCGTAGCAACTGGTATGACCAGAGCAGGGGAGTTTTTTTATTATTCATATGCCATGCTCGACCATACCCAGTTTGTTTCCATAGCCCAGACAACCCCTTTAAAGGGGTTATCCCATGAATAATGTAAAAAATGAAAATACATACATAATCTAGTACATGAAAACATCTTTCGAACAAAGCTAGAACCTTAGCTTAGTTGGAGTGTCATTTCACAGGGGGCACGTCCTTTCTGGTGGCAGTTGAAGGATGGAACTGAGCATTTGCTTCTCTCTCAGTGAGCAGGACAGAGCAAACAGTAGGTGGCGCTATACAGATAGATTTCATTGAATAACTCACTAATTACAAAAGCAGTCAGATCCAAGTGCTGGTTTAAAAAAACCTGTAGGAGAACCCCTTTAATAATAAGTAAATATAAACATTAATTACCTACATTAATTCTCCAGGTCGAGCATTAACCCTACAAATCCCAAGTACCACAGAACAAAGGTATCTAATATACATGTTCACTAGGAAGTTACTTAACACAAACCAGCGGCCAGCAGTGATTGTGCCAGCCATTTATACATTCCTAGCCATAGGTACGCCGCCACCTGGTGTGATACTTCCAGTTCTGGAAGACACACAGCAAAGAGAACGTGATCAAAGTTGCTTTGATTCAAAGGCTCTTTTGATTCAGTGATGTGCAGTGATAGAAACACAACAAAAAGTGGCAGACATACAAGGACACCATCAGCATTTATACAGTGCCGCTCAGGGGCTGGATACCTTGTTGCTATTCCGTATTATGCACCATTTTGAATATTACGGTCTATCATGAATTTTGTGCTGTCCTAAAAGGATACAAAGTTCATGGCAACCCTACATATGTATCCCACGTGGACTATAAGCTACAAGGGTCACCAACCACAAAGGCTATGTAGGTGCTGTGAGGTCTGTGGGAAGGTGTGGGCTCCAGCTTAGGTTGGTCCTTATCTTGCAAAGGGAACACAATGATGACAAGGAAGGGAAAGAAAATTTAGGCTTGGGCTGCCCTTCCCTTGTGCATGAGATTTCAGGAACATGGAGAAAAAGAAAAGTTCTGGACTCATGAATGAGGTTGGTAGGGAGATGAACCAGCAAGATGAAGTGAACCATACCTTCCACTCTGTACTCTGGTGTGTACTTGGGGTCAGTGGCCTGGCTGGTACCTAGTGGTACCTAGTTATCAGGGGGTCTCAAAGGCACACATGCCACAAGAGAACAACAGAACTGTACATTTTAGGGGATAGTGTGTGTGGAGGGGAGTTACATAGAAATTATCTGGGAAGAGTAATCCTACTTGTGTCCCCTTTTTAGGGTACATTCAGATGGCCGTATGTGCACATGGCTGCTGCTCTCATAGAAAATGCCTACTCTTGTCCGCAATTGTGGACAACAACAAGACATCCTCTATATTTGAGGGGCCGCGGAACGTAACTACAGGTGCAGACAGCACACGGTGAATGGGTCCTCACCCTTTACACAAAATTGCGGAACCGGTGCAGACCCATTCATACGGCTGTGTGAATGGGCCCTTATATTTGCATGTTCTGTACTTATCTATGGTGTCGATCAGGACCCCCTCCCCCAACATTCAAGTACACGTAGTAAGGGCAGTGATACATCCTCTAGAAAATGTGTGCATAGTATACACTATTTAGTATATTAATTACTTTGCAAGTTTAATTGTCCATTAAAATGGTTGTGCATATTTTGATTAACGTTTTGGTGTCTGTCTAGGGAGTTAACAAAGATTTATGCTGCCCTGTCAGTAATCAACATACAACTGCAAATGTGTGATGATTTTTTAATTGCCATTCAACCTTGTAATATCTTCCTGACTTTCATGGCTTTGGCGCTAGTTCTCCTGTTTTATATGTATTTATATCTGTATATATCAGACTTCTGTGCAGATGTCCTCCTCATCAATGTCTTTTATGTCTTTTATATATTCTTTATACAAAAAAGTCATTCTGTGAATACATAAAATTGCTTCTGTTGTATTGATCTTGAGCTACTGTATTATGCACCAGAACTGCACTCACTATTCTGCTGGTGGAGTCATTGTATACATTACTTATCCTGTACTGATCATGAGTTACAGTATATCCTGTATTGCACTCCAGAGCTGCACTCACTATTCTGCTGGTGAAGTCTCTGGTGAAGTCACTGTGTATATATATTACTTATCCTGTACTGATCCTGAGTTACATCCTGTATTATACACTAGAGCTGCACTAACTATTCTGCTAGTGGAGTTACTATGTACATACATTACTTATCCTGTACTGATCAGGGCTGTGGAGTCGGAGTCGGTGTCCATTTTGGTGGAGTCGGAGTCAGCATAAAATGGACCGACTCCACAAATATATAATACATTGGTACAATTAGTTCAATGCAATAAGTGCTGAATATATTTTCAGAAGATTTGTGGAAAATATACTATTTTAGTGAACTTACCATCACCACCTCCTCAATGCAGAGAGTTCCATAGTCTTACTGCTCTTACCGTAAAGAATCCTCTTCTATGTTTGTGTACAAACCTTCTCTCCTCCAGACACAGAGGATGTCCCCTCGTCACAGTCACAGTCCTGGGGATAAATAGATGATGGGAGAGATCTCTGTACTGACCCCTGATATATTTATACATGGTTATTAGATCTCCCCTCAGTCGTCTTTTTTCTAAAGTAAATAACCCTAATTTTGATAATCTTTCTGGGTACTGTAGTCCACCCATTCCAGTTATTACTTTAGTTGCCCTCCTCTGAACCCTCTCCAGCTCTGCTATGTCTGCCTTCGTCACAGGAGCCCAGAACTGTACACAGTACTCCATGTGGTGTCTGACTAGTGATTTTTAAAGTGGCAGGACTATGTTCTCATCACGGGCATCTATGCCCCTTTTGATGCAACCCATTATCTTATTGGCCTTGGCAGCAGCTGTCTGACACTGGTTTCTGCAGCTTAGTTTGCTGTTTACTAAAATTCCTAGGTCCTTTTCCATGTCAGAGCTACCCAATGTTTTACCATTTAGTATGTAATAGTGACTTGCATTATTCCTTCCCATATGCATAACCTTACATTTGTCAGTGTTAAGCCTCATCTGCCACTTCTCTGCCCAAGCCTCCAGTCTATCCAGATCCCTCTGTAGCAGTGTACTGTCCTCTTCTGTGTTAATTACTTTACACAGTTTAGTGTCATCTGCAAAAATTTATATTTCACTGTACAAGCCTTCTACAAGATCATTGATAAATATATTGAAGAGAATAGGGCCCAGTATTGACCCCTATGGTACCCCACTAGTGACAGTGACCACTAGTGACAATAACCACCCTCTGTTTTCTATCACTGAGCCAGTTACTTACCCACATACAGACATTTTCTCCCAGGCCAAGCATTCTCATTTTATATACTAACCTTTTATGCGGTACTGTGTCAAATGCTTTGGAGAAGTCCAGATATACGACATCCATTGATTTGCCGCGGTCAAGTCTAGAACTTACCTCCTCATAGAAACTGATTAAATTGGTTTGACATGACTGATCCCTCATGAAGCCATGCTGATATGGAGTTATTTGCTTATTTTCATTGAGGTACTCCGAGATAGCATCTTTTAGAAAACCTTCAAACAGTTTACCCACAACAGATGTTAAACTTACCGGCCTATAGTTTCCGGTCTCTGTTTTTGGACCCTTTTTCAATATTGGCACCACATTTGCTATGTGCCAATCTGGTGGAACGCTCCCTGTCAGTATAGAGTCCTTAAATATCAGAAATAAGAGTCTGGCTATGACATTACTTCATTCTCTTAGGATATGGGGGTGTATGCCATCTGGTCCCGGCGATTTCTCTATTTTAATCTTTTTAAGACGCCGCTGTGCTTCTTCCTGGGTCAGACAGGGCACTTTTAATGGGGAATTTACTTTTATATTCTGCATTTCATCTGACAGTTTATTTTCCTCAGTGAATACAGTGGAGAAAAAAATATTTAGTAGCTTTGCTTTCTCCTCATCGCTCTCTACAACTCCCCCCTCATTACTCTTTAAGGAGCCGACACCTTCAGGTTTATACTTTTTACCATTTATATAATTGAAGAACATTTTAGTTTTACTCTCTTTGGCGATTAATCTCTCGGTCTCTAGTTTGGCTGCTTTTATTTGTCTTTTACATATTCTATTTTTTTTCCTTATAGTTTTTCAATGCTTCCTCGCTCCCCTCCTGTTTTAGTGATTTAAATACTTTCTTTTTGTCATTTATTGCTTTCTTTACAGTTCTATTTATCCCCATTGGTTTTTTTCTTGTTTCTTACCCTTTTATTCCCATAAGGTATGTACCTCTCACAATTAGATATTAGGATTAGAGATGAGCGAACGTGCTCGTAACGAGCACTGTACCGCTTGGCTCCCCTGTGCTCGCATGGGCGCAGGCAGCTGCTTCCGTCCTCCTCACCAGGGGAGCCGAGCGGTACAGTGCTCGTTATGAGCATGTTCGCTTATCTCTAATTAGGATGCTTTTAAAAATATCATTTTGTGGCTGTATTTTTATTTTTGAGGACTTTGTCCCAGTTAGTTTGCCTATGGTCTCTCTTAGTTGGCTAAATTTTGCTTTTTTGAAGTTTTGTATTTTTGTTCCTCACTGAAGAAACGCTCTTTTGAATGACAATTGGAAGGTTATTATTTTATGGTCACTATTTCCCAGGTGTCCCCCAACTTGCACATCTGTTGTTCTGTCAGGTCTATTGGTTAATACTAAGTCCAGTATGGCCATCCCTCAAGTCGGGTCCTGAACCAGTTGGGAAAGGTAATTGTCTTTGGTTATTGCCAAGAACCTGTTTCCTTTATGAGATATACAGGTTTCAGTTTCCCAGTCTATATCTGGGTAGTTGAAATCCCCCATAATAACGACCTCATTATGATTTGCAGCCTTGTCTATTTCGTTTAGAAATATATTTTCTATGGGCTCTGGTATATTAGGTGGTTTATAATAAAGTCCTATTAGTATTTTATTATTGTTTTTGGCTCCATGTATTTCTATCCACACTGACTCCACATCTTCATGTCCTTCACTGATATCTTCCAGGAGTGTGGGCTTTAGACATGACTTTACATAAAGGCAAACCCCTCCTCCTCTCTGGTTTTGACGATCCTTTCTAAACATACTGTAACCCTGTACGTTAACTGCCCAGTCATAGCTATCATCCAGTCTCCCACTATGTCAAAGTCCTCCTCACACATCACTAATTCCAGTTCACCAGTTTTATTAGTTAGGCTTCTGGCATTAGTGTACATACAATTAAGAGGTTGATGTATATTTTTTACCCTACACCTTTCCTTCTGCACTGTTCTAGTCCCTTCTTCCATTCCTTCCCCAGTTCCATTACCTTGCCCAGGTTTCTATCTGCACGATCTTCCCCTCCTATAATGTAGTTACCCTCCCCCCCAGTCCCTAGTTTAAACACTCCTCCAGCCTTCTAGCCATCATTTTCTCCAAAACAGCTGCCCTTTCCCCATTGAGGTGCAGCCCATCCCTACAGAGATGTCGGCCCAGTTCTCCAGAAACCCAAACCCCTCCTTCCTACACCAGTTCTTGAGCCACTTGTTTACCTCCCTAATCTCCCGCTGCCTTTCTTGTGTGGCTCGTGGTACAGGCAGTATTTCGGAAAACACTACCTTTGAGGTCCTTGCTCTGAGCTTATGCCCTAAATCCCTAAAATAATTTTTAAGGATGCTCCACCTACCTCTAACTTTGTCATTGGTTCCAATATGGACCATGACTGCTAGATCTTCTCCAGCCCCTCCCAGTAATCTGTCAACCCGATCCGCATTGTGTCAAACTTGAGTGCCAGGAAGGCAACACACCGTTCAACGATCCCGGTCTTTGTGACAGATTGCCCTCTCTGTACCCCTAATAAATGAGTGAATCAACCAGCTGAGAAACCCCCTTTAAGGCAAGTAATTCTTAGTATATCTAAACTTTCAATAAACTGCATAAATCAATCGTCCAGTGCATGTTCTCTCTATATGCTTTATGTTTTAGTTTGCTTTTCCTCTGGGCTCATGTTTGGTGAGGTTAGCTGCTCTGATGGCTTCTATATACCATACATAGAATATAAAGGGGGGATAACTGTTTTCTAACATATCAAATTTAGAAATACAGAAACACACATGTGAAAAAGTACTATAGGTGTAGAAGCCATTGCCAAGCCTTTGTTATCTAGCACTGCTAGTAGGCCTTATGTGTACATACGTTACATTCCTTATCCTGTACTGATCCTGAGTTATATCCTGTATTATACTCCAGAGCTGTACTCACTATTCTGCTAGTGGGAGTCACTATGTACATACATTACATTACTTATCCTGTACTGATCCTGAGTTATATCCTGCATTATACTCCAGAGCTGCACTCACTATTCTGCAGGTGGAGTCACTGTGTACATACATTACATTACTTATCCTGTACTGATCCTGAGTTACAGGGGCGGACTGGGAACTTAAAGTGGCCCTGGAAAAAATACTAAAAGTGGCCCCATTTTGTAGTCAGGTCCAAATTGATGGAAAGCAGGGCCAGCAATACCATATTGTGGCACATTATACCAGCCCAACAGAGCCAAATACCACAGTCCATCACAAAATACTGCCTGCAGCACAAAATACATCCCCAAAAACTTCCACTGGCCGGCCATCAGGAGGGCCCAGGTGGCCCCCTGGGCATCGGCCCACCGGGAAATTTCCCTGTAAGGTCTATGGCCAATCCGTCCCTGATATCCTGTATTATACTCCAGAGCTGCACTCACTATTCTGCTGGTGGAGTCACTGTGTACATACATTACTTATCCTGTACTGATGCTGTGGACTACCTCAGTCCTGCACTGTGGTACCTACAGTACATATTCTGAACACACATTCAGTCTTTTTGTAGGAGTCCCCATAGGTTTTACTGATTGGACTTTGAATACAAATATTTAGTAATACATTGCAATATCTATCTATCTATCTATCTATCTATCTATCTATCTATCTATCTATCTATCTATCTATCATATGTCTGTCTATTATCTATCTATCTATCTATCTATCTATCTATCTATCTATCTTCCAATCTCTCACAAATTTTGAAAATTGCAGAGGGACAATACTAGACCACACCTCTAACTTCGCCCAAAGCATAACTATCACATCCAGTCCCCTTAATGCCCCAACATATTAAATATTACCCCTGTTGCCAGCACACAGTAGTAACTCTGTGCCCCTTCACAGTTGTTATGCCCACACTGTGCCCCTTCACAGTAGTCATGCCCACACTGTGCCCCTTCACAGTAATCATGCCCACACTGTGCCCCTTCACAGTAATCATGCCCACATTAATCAGCATGATCAACCCTACTAGGCAATATGCCTGGTTTAATAGGGTTGACCATGCTGACTGAGGTTCTCCTGATGACTTGTGTACTGTACTCACTGTAACATATGATGTGATGTTTTGTGGAGATGATAATGATTTTCTGCATCCCATTCTGACCACACATCTCCATGAATGCAGGTAACAGAGCTCCATCAATCGATGCTGCCAAACTAATGAGAGGCCATAATGAATTAAGGCATATTTTTAGTTGAATAGGAGTAAAAACAATGACATCACATAAGAGCAAAGGTGAACTTTCCAAGTCATGTGAAAAGATACACGCTGTAATTACAATAAGGAATAGCTTCATTAGGAGATGTTATCTGGACACATACAAAGGGTGAAGCCGTTGAACTCAAGGCCTGGAGTCACTGCAGATGTTCTGCTAATGATCTCAAATAAATGAATTGTACCGCTCACTGATGAAGGGAATTCACAGCCAACATCTGAAGATCTCCTCCGCAAAGTGGAGCAGTCGTCACCTTACTCTCTGCTACATTCCTTACAATACCAACCGAAGCTTTTCTTGTCATAAAAGAACAATTCAAAGAATCCCCTGCAGATCTGAACCATGGATACGGCATAATCACGTTTTATTGAACTCTTCTTGTATTTTACAGTTTCAGTGCTATTTTCTATATCTGTCCTGATACAGTTCACAATAACATAGCAGATTTCACAGACTTTCCTATCTGGGTGACTCTGCAGTTCTGATATTCATGATTATGGCTGTCTTTAGACAAAGTATAGCCTGTGGAAAGAGTAATAGTGTAGTCCTAAATGCTGAAATATTGCACCAAGACAGTCACATTCAGTCAGTTCAGATGTGGTGTGCTGATATCTGTAGTGCTCATCTCTAGTGATTTCAGGGGCATTTGTAGGATATACAACCAAAATAATTTATATACATGTATAGGTAATAAATAACACCACCATACCAGGACTAAATATTACCACCAGACCACCAGTGCTGTATGCACTATAGAAAGCCACAAATTACCAATGATACCATTATAGAAGGCCCAAATAATACCACCACACTATGGCCACTAGCTTTACCACTACATAGTGACTCAATAATATTACCATACTGTTACTGAATAAGAACCACTACTAAAAACACCAAACATGAAGCTCTTCTGGGTATCTAAGGTACCAGGCCAACAGTCCAGTGTCCATGATTCCCCTTTGGGGATGGAGGCCCTGGGCTATTGCTTGAAAATTAAAAAAAAAAGCAGGCCTTGTCTGTTTCTCTCCAAACAGGCCCCATAATGTTAAAGGGCATCGGTCAGCAGATTTGTACCTATGACACTGGCTGACCTGTTACATGTGCGCTTGGCAGCTAAAGACATCTGTGTTGGTCCCATGTTGCCTATGTACCCGCATTGTTGAGAAAAATGATGTTTTATTATATGCAAATGACCCTCTAAGAGCAACAGGGGCGTTGCCATTACTCCTAAAGACTCTGCTCTCTCTGCCACGCCCTCTCTACTTTGATCGACAGGGCCAGGCGTGATGATGCTTACATTGCCTGGCTCTGTCAAAGTGCAGAGAGCGCGGCTCATTGCTTGAGCAACTGAAGCTCACTGCGCTCTCTACTTCATGTGTGGGAGGAGCTTCCAACCTGGGAATCTGCCTAAGCTCCTCCCACACAGTGCTGGAGAGTAATCTGTGTCTGCAGGGAGAGCTCGATATGAGCTTCAGAAACGGGACAAGGTGAGTAGGTATTTTTGTTATTACTACAGAGAGAGCATAGAGGGGGCATGTACTACTACAAAGGGGGCACAGTGGGCATTACTACCATAAAGGGGACACAGAGGGCATGTACTACTACAAAGGGGGCACAGAGGGCATTACTACAATAAAGGGGGCACAGAGGGCATTACTACTATAAAGAGGCACAGGGGAAATTACTACTATAAAGGGAGCACAGAGGGAATTACTACTATAAAGGGGGCACAGAGGGCATTACCACTATAAAGGGGGTACAGAGGGCATTATTATTATAAAAGGGGCACAGAGGGAATTACTAATATAAAGGGGCACAGAAGGCATTACTACTACAAAGGGACACAGAGGGAATTAATACTATTAAGGGGCACAATGTGCATTATTACTGTGAAGGGGGCACAGAGAGCATTACTACTGTGAAGGAGCCACAGCGGGTATTACTACTGTGAAGGGGCATAGAGGACATTACTATTGTGAAGGTGGCACAATGGGCACTATTATTATGAAGGGCATACAATGGGCATTACTATTGTGAAGAGAGCAGAGGACATTACTACTATGAAGGAGGCACAATGGGAATTATTACTATGAAGGGGGCACAATGCGTATTACTACTACAAAGGGGCACAGAGGGCATTATTACCGTGAAGGGGGCTCAATGGGTGTTACTTCTGTGAAGGGGGCACCTAGAGGACATAACTACTGTGAAGGGGGCACAGAGAGGGCATTAGTACTGTGAAAGGGGCACAGAGAGGGCATTACTACTGTGGGCACAGAGAGGGCATTAGTACTGTGAAGGAGGCACAGAGGGCATTACTCCTGTGAAGGAGGCATAGAGTGCATTACTCCTGTGAAGGGGGCACAGAGGGCATTAATTTCTGTACAGTGGGGAAAGAGGGCATAACTACTCTGAAAGAGCACAGAGAGGGCATAACTACTGTGAAGGGGGCACATACAGAGCATTACTACTGTGAAAGGGGTACAGAGAGGGCATAACCAATGTGAACGGCACACAATGAAGGGATAAGTACTTTAAGGGGGCATAATTTGGGCATAACTACTGTGAAGTTTGTACAATGAGGGCATAAATACTGTGAGGGGGCACAGTGTGGGCATAACTACCGTGAGGGGGTACAATATGGGCATAATTACTGTGAGGGGGCATAATGTGGATATTATTAGGGGACACATATCTGGACATAACTAATGTGAAGGTCGTACAATAAGGACAATGCTACTGTTAGGTGGTAAATTTTTCAAGTATTGGGGGGTACTAGAGAAAGGACCTGGCTGGTAGTCAAACACCTTAGGCACGCCACTGAGGACATCTCATGAAGTCACTAACAATAACCCCGGTAGTAAAACATTTACCCAGCCGTTAAAGGGTCAATAGTTTAGAACGCTGTGGGTGACTTCATGGGTCACCTTTTGTACCCACTCAATAATAGTGTTGTATGTGCCCCCAAACAGTAATAATGCTGATGCCCTGTGTGTGTGTGTGTGTAAACCTACCAACTTGAAGGCTGCAAACCTAAAGCAACCTGAGACTTAGAGAGTATCCATCAGTTTGCAACAGTTCCACATATGCAGTATGGAGGAAAGTTCCTAGGCAGCAGTGCGGGACACAGTATATTAGTGCTGCAGTCAGATTTAATACAGGATGGCGCACACCACCTACTTAATAACAGTCTATAAAGTCTCTCTTGGCAGGTTCCCATGTGGAAACCTCTCATACATGGCTTGAAAGCTCTTAGCAGGCGGTCACACAATGTCACCTTCCTGCACGCAGCCTCTACTTCAGTTCCAGCATTGGGTGATGTAGGAGACTTTAACTGAGAACTAATGGGACTCAGCAATGAGGTAGCGCAATATGAGATGCACAGGAGGAGGTGACCGTCTCTACAGCACAGCAGCCAGGGGAATACAGGCAAGAACAACCTGGAATAGATGTTAGCAATGCATGGTGGTAACTGTAGTCTGCTAACCTGTTGCTATTTGCATGACCCTGCAGAACTCTTTCAAGTTACTCTTCGGAACCACAAAATAACACGTTAATGCCACATATCACCAGCTGCAGGTTTTCCTCAATCTTTTAGGGGGACTTCACATCACTGTTGGATTTTCCATCTGAAATAACAGATCTCTGGCAGAAAGAGCTCAAAATAATGCCAAATGTGCACAACTGATGCACAGGATGGAGTTTTTTCTTTATTTTTCTGTTCTTCTGACGGATCAGAAGAATGGAAGAATAATGGTGATGTGAACTCCTCCTTACTCACACACACAGTTGCACTTCATATGAGTCAATAGGAATGAGCAGTCTATGGCCACACAGCAGCTGAGAGGTCCTGCCAGCAGCACCAATATTCAGGTAACTCATTAAAAAGATATTGTTCTTTCACAGCGAAATAGCAAATAAGAAATGGCTCCAGCTCTCCATAAACACTCTTTTACCGTGATGGATATGTTTTTTTAAAAGGATGAAATAAACAGAAGTTTTTATGGAGAGCTGGAGACTTTCTTATTTGAAGTTTCACGATGGTGCTTGTTTCTGAACCAGGATACTCCTCCCTGCACCCATTGTGCGGTGGCTGATCTGAGGGTCCAGATGATGGTGAGCTGAACCCTTCAGAGTTTGCATTCTGCGTTACCAGATTATTAAAGGGGTTGTCGACTTTTTACTATTGATGACTATCCTCAGGATAGGTCATCAATATCAGATCGTTGGGGGTCTGACTTCCGGCACCTCCGCCAATCAGCTTTTTGAAGAGAAAGCAGTGCTTGCATGAGCACTGCCTTCTCTGCTCTATTTACCTGCTTGCCGCAACAATTGCAATGGTGAGCAGGTGTAATTACAAGTATGGCGTCCCCATTCACTTCTATGGGCCGTCTCTTGTTGTTAAAGGGTTTCTGTCACGTTTTTTCGGTATGAATCAGGCTGACATTAGAGATGTGCTAATGTCACCTGATTTCAAATATATATCTGTTTTATTTACTGGTGCCCCCATTTTTATATAAAATGAACTTTTATTTTATGCTAATAAGGCCTCTAGGAGCCAGGGTTGCCAACCGTCCAGAAATTTCTGGACAGTCCGTAAAAATAGGTGACTTTTTTCCTGTGTCCGTGAAAAAAAATAGATGTGTCCGTGATTTTTTTGAGGCTGGTGGTAATTGACTAGAATATTGTGGTGGTAATTCTTTTCATTTTATAGCTCACAGTAGATGCTGGTAGTGAGGTCTTAACAGTATATTGAGCTATAGACATGTATGTTTATCATTCATTATGGTTTTCCTATTTGTCCGTAAATATTTTTGGATGTCCGTGATTTTGGGATAAGGTGTACAGAAGTAAAGTCTGGTTGGCAACCCTGCTAGGAGCAAGGGGCGTTACCCCTGCTCCTAGAGGCTCTGTTGATTGACAGGCCCAGGTAGAGAAGAAACACTCCATTCACCATAGCTTGCAAGGACCTTCAATGATGTCATGACCATGTGATCAGTCACATGGTTAGGATCACACAAACAGCCTGTCTCCTCCTAAACCATGTGACTGATCACATGGTCATGACATCATTGAAGGTCCTTGCAAGCTATGGTGAATGGAGTGTTTCTTCTCTGCCTGGTCCTGTCAATCAACAGAGCCTCTAGGAGCAGGGGTAACGCCCCTAGGGGCCTTAATAGCATAAAATAAAAGTTCATTTTATATAAAAATGGGGGCACCAGTAAATAAAACAGATATATATTTGGAATCAGGTGACATTAGCACATCTCTAATGTCAGCCTGATTCACTGTGCCTCACTGTGCTTATTATCCCTGTACAGTGACAGTGCTGTGTTTATTATCTCTGTACTGTGACATTGCGGTGTTTATTATCCCTGTGCGGTGACATCGCTGTGTTTATTATCCCTGTACGGTGACATCGCTGTGCTTATTATCCCTGTACGGTGACATTGCTGTGTTTATTATCCCTGTACGGTGATATCGCTGTGTTTATTATCCCTGTACGGTGACATCGCTGTGTTTATTATCCCTGTACTGTGACATCACTGTGTTTATTATCCCTGTACTGTGACATCACTGTGTTTATTATCCCTGTACGGTGACATCACTGTGTTTATTATCCCCGTACAGTAAGGGGACTGGGTGATTAGCTTATAGTGGGTGGAGTTAGGGGCGTGGCCTAGTGCGCCGCACAATATGTCCCTCTTTGTCTCTTTACAAAGTTGGGAGGTATGTGTAAACTACTGAGAGGTCATAAACACTTATTTAAGCCACATTCTTATCAGTAAGGTAAGGATTGACCTATAATGAGTGTTTATGATTTGAGAGAGAAGAGATAAACTGTCCGTCTGCTCCTCAGATGATGGAATTGAGAAAAAATCCACAGGTAGCTAGTAACATAGTAAGGCTACTTTCACACCAGCATTTTTGCTAGATCCGTCATGATAATACAATCATCTGCATCTGTTCTGAACGGATCCGGTTGTATTATGTTTTAAATAGCCAAGACAGATCCGTCATGAACTCCATTGAAAGTCAATGGGGGACAGATCCGTTTTCTATTGTGTCTGAGAAAACGGATCCGTCTCCATTGACTTACATTGTGAGTCATGACGGATCAGTTTGGATCAGTTTCTTCATGTGGACAACAAAACGCAGCAAGCAGCATTTTAGTGTCCGCCTCCAAAACGGAATGCTGACTGAACTGAAGAAAACTGAAGCAAAACTGATGCATTCTGAACGGATTCTTTTCCATTCAGAATGCATTAGGACAAAACTGATCAGTTTTAGACCATTTATAAGAGCCTGTGACATATCTCACAAACGGATCCTTACAACGCAAGTGTGAAAGTAGCCTAACATAGTAATATAGTTTATAAGCTTCTCATAATTTATATAGCTTCTCAGCTATGTACACAAAAAGTATTCCATATTGTTAATAAAGACCAATTGAAAATTAATTTTTTTAGGTCAAAATAAGTGTAATGCAATAATAAAAAAAATGCCCCTAAAGGAGCAGAGCAGAGAAGGCAGAGCTCATATGAGTGGAGCCTTCTCTTCAAACAGCTGATCGTGGGTTCCCCGCTGATCTGATATTGATGACCTGTCCTGCGGATAGGTCAATAGTGAAAAGCAGACACCCCTTTAATAGACACATGGTAAACTGTGCAGCCATTAACTACATGCAGTTAAAAAACAGTTTTTAATGAGTTACTTGAATGCTAGTGCAGTTTGCAGGCCTGTGCAGTTGTCATTGCACTGCTGCTGCGTCTCTGCCTCTGCATGGCCGAACCATGGGGCCATTCCTAAGTTTGCTGAATAATATACCTGTAATTAAAATCTTATGTTTATTCCATGCCTTTAAAGAGGCTGGTACATTTTGACATTTATGGCATCTCAATAGGATATACCATAAATGGCCAATAGGTGCGTCCCACCTCCCACCTCTATCTCAAGAACAGGACCTTAAAGTGATTGGACAGCAAGCACACATGCCCCTTATTCTCGGCTATGTGACTTCCAAAAATAGCCGAGTCTGCTGATATGCCATATATGTACAGATGAGAATACTCCATTATGTGTGCCATGTAACTTACATCTATGTTTCACATGTTGCACAATTTGCTAATGTAGACTTTGTACCACTGTTGAACACCAGCAAGGGTACTGGTATTGCCAGTATGGATACTAGATATTGCACTAAGGTGGGTACTGGGTAGAATGTGCTCAGGTCCTGAACATAACTGTATACTGCCTTGATGCAATGGAAATTGTGTAGCGTGCTGCAAGGGATGCATGTGTAGTGGCCAGATGGGTGTAGTATTAGTTATACTCACGGTTGGAAAGCTCCCGAGGCTCACGCAGCAATGGGAAGGGCACACTGATTCCTCCCTTCTGGGCACACTGTGGTTCTTGGGATACTCCTGCCTAATGGCAGTCGAGGTGCTCCTGGTGTTGATGGTTTTATGGTGCAAGGCTGCCATTTGTCATGATGCCAACACCCTGCGGTGTAAATGTAGTGCATGAAGCAATGATGAGGCAGTTGTGCAGCAGAACGGTTTCTTTACTGAAGAATTGAAATGCAAACAGTTCAGGACAATTCTTACTTGCATTGGACCGGCTGATGTTACACAGATATGTCCTCAGGTGATACAGTTCTCACAGCTGCACAGGTAATCATAGACCAACCCCCAAAATAATCTCCTCGACACTAGTTGATAAATAGTATACTTTATTAAAATAAGAAGAATAAATAACAACATGTATAGATATAATTTGGCGACAATAAGACATCCAGAGGCAAGGTATATAGAGGCCGCCGCAATATCAGCTATAGTGAATCCATGTGGCACAATAGTAATAGTCAATTCAGCCACCACACATATGGCCTCACATCAATGTTAAAATACTCACTCAAAGTTCAATACTGAACTAAATCAATCATATATAGATAACTATAGTGGGGTCAGTAAATATTGGTATAGACATATAATCAGACACACATGGCACAAACCAATATGGCGACACCCTCATCCCAACGCTGTTTTGTTCCAACACAGGCTCTTTCCGGAGATGCCTGTGTTTGGGCGAAACGGCGTTGGGACGAGGGCGTCACCATATTGGTTTGTTCCATGTGTGTCTGATTATATGTCTATACCAATATTTATTGGTGTAGTGTAGTTTTGTCTACCTCGTTTTTTGGATCCTTGAGATGTCCCGTTTTTTGTATTAGATGTTGACATGTAATCATAGGCCAATCAGTGTCTCTTCAAAGTAGATAGAGCAATCTTTCTTACGCTGCACTTTACTGACTTGTACCTTAGTTTGCAGTTAGAGATGAGCGAATCATTCAAAAAATGATTTGCCGAACTTTTCCTAAGATTCGTATATTCGACGAATAGATTTGTTGCATTTGCTTACAAAATATACGTTATTATGTGCTATTAGCGAACATTAGCGCACTAATAACGAACGTTCATTTAAAAAATGTACGCAACTTCTTAGAAGACGTACGCATGAGCGTACAAATATCGTACAAATCCTCAACGTACTATTGTCTACGCGATTACGTAATATGCAGGCACGCACGACGAGAGGCCGCGGTGTTCACTCCTCAGAGGCAGAGCGAATATTCGAAAATGGCATCCAGGCGATCTTCATCTTTTAGCTCTGAGGAGCTGAAATTCCTGATCCGGCTGATGGACAGAGAGGATTACGATGGCACACACACCGCCATCCAAACCAGCATAAGAAGGAGGTGATCCAGCAGGTGATCCAAGGCCTGCACCATCGTTTCCACACCGTGCAGACCTCGGGGCCAGATCCAGCGGAAATGGTCCGATCTGAAATTCAAATGCCCAGAGCGGCTTAATGAGATCCACACAGAGATACGGCAGGGTGAGTAACAAAATATTTGATAAGTAAAAACATGTAAAACAATTAGTGTACTGTATTGTATATATACCAGCAGTCACTGCCAATAATGAAAAAAGTATAGAAGAACAACGTGGGCGTGCGTAGTGCGCTGCAGTAATTTTGTTTCATGCTAGGCAACGCCTCTAACTCTCGACCCAAACAACTTAAGTGAAGGTTTTCTAGTCATTATTGTTAATGGTGCTGGCTGTTCTCCCGTTTGTGTCAGGCAAATGCACTAGTTCGAAAGAAAGTACCCTTATATGCCCCTTCATAGTTAGCGCTTCCTCCTCCTACACACAGACTCAAAGACGTGCCCATGCTGCAGCTACTGTCAGTGGGCGATATCCAAAGTACTCCTACCGCACCGTGTTAACGATATAAAGAAAGTTATTGCGACGATAACGTTATCTATTGCCATAAATACCTTTTTAGAAGAAAAAATATGATATGGCCCCCCTCTCACACCCATAATATCTTAATAGTAGTATGTGTTAGTATTAAAAAGAGTCATCATCTAACAATTGTGTACATTTTTATGTTGCAGAGCACCGTCAACGACGGCATCACCACCGTCGAGGCAGGACGGCCCCTGAAGTACCTGCAGCCTCTAGTAAGTGTAAAACATATTTAATTTATTTTTCATCCAAGCTACGTGGGAGTGAGTAAGTAACTCAGTAAGAGCACCAGTGGTTAGGAACGGGATCCTCCCGCCCCAAACTATTCCCATGTAGCTACAACTGTTCATTAGAGTTGAATGTAAGGCTACTTCTACACTAGCGGCAGCCCGGATCCAGCGGGTGAAGGGTCCCTCCGGATCCGTGCTGCCACAGGTACACGTGGCGGATCCGGCCGCAGCATGTTAACCCCTGCTGAGAGGCAGCCAGAGCGAAAATACAACATGTAACTGTTGTATTATCGCTCCGGCTGCCTCTCAGCAGGGGTTAACATGCTGCGGCCGGATCCGCGGCCCGCCCCCATTACAGTGAATTTGGCGGGAGCGCGGTTCCGGCCCCACACGTGTACCTGCGGCAGCACGGATCCGGAGGGACCCTTCACCCGCCGGATCCGGGCTGCCGCTAGTGTAGAGGTAGCCTTAGGCCATTATTTAATGATTTTTGACAGCTGCTGCACCACAGAGGAGCCTCTCTCACCGTCCTCCACTCTAGCGAGAGAGGACCCCACCTGCTCAAAATATGAGCTAAATGTATGTTTGGTAGCTCCAACCGACAGGGAGCAGTTTTCCTCTGGACCATGGGAAGAC
Source organism: Rhinella marina (assembly GCA_900303285.1). NCBI lineage: Eukaryota > Metazoa > Chordata > Amphibia > Anura > Bufonidae > Rhinella > Rhinella marina. Next base: position 17,796 of record ONZH01021917.1, on the reverse strand, counting down.
CACGCCGTATGGGTGTCCAGTAAGTACTACAAAAGGCTTAGTCACAGAATAAGTCGCTCCAGTACATTAAAGTTTAGATTTTTTTGGTGGGACAACCACTGTAACTCGATCATACAAACTAAGTACATAACTGTTTCCATTTCTACAGACATCCCCACTGACTTCGAAGTGGAGGCTGGATTACGGCGCCTTGGGTCCAGGCTCCACGCTGCCTCCCGGCTCATTCATTGTTTATTATATTATTTATTTGTTAAATATAAGTTTTTATTTATTACTAAAATATTCTTGAAAAACCTGAGTTTTGAGTGTTTTGTTAAACCTTTAACACCTTCCTGATCCTGACATAGTGTGAAGAAGACAAAGTTTTTTTCCCACGGCCATTTTCCCATATTAATGAACACAGCGGTGTCTGCCGGCCGAAGTATTACTACATTACACACACTCCTGTTCACTAAAAACCCTCTCTGACATGACACTTGAGGCTGGGCAGGAAAGAAGCCCTAGTGCATAGTGGGACAGTTCCGGCCACTGTTGTAATCTGCCTGCCCAGAAGCCCAGGGGGTCTGAGAAGAGGCTTTGTGAGCCAGACTGCAGGTACGCCTGAACCTGCTCATTGAGGCAGGTGATCTGGGCCTGCTCACTTGGCTGCAGCTGTTGGGAGCCTGCAGAGAAAAATTGCTGCATCATACTAATTAGGCTTATATGGCTGCTGCTGGTTGTGGCAGAAGGTGGATGACTCGGCCGGACTTCCTTCTCTGACAAGCTGGCAGCAGGCTGGGGCTGGCTGAAAGCTGTGGCCAGGTTACTACATAGCTTCTCCCGCAATGATACTAATTTCTCTTCCCTTTCCTGGGGAGGAAAACAATCCCCAATGTTGGATTGATACCGCGGGTCCAGAAGCATCGCCAGCCAGTATTCGTCAGTCTGCCTTATGTTTAGAATATGCCTGTCAGTGCGTAAGCATGTGAGCATACAACTCGCCATCCTGCCCAGCGTGCCTGAGAGGCCACTTCTTTCCATCTCAGCCTCTCTCTGAGAAACTGCTGTGTCCCTGAAAGTCTCATCATCCTCATCCTCCACCTGTGTCTCCTCCTCCTGGTCATCATCACCCTCATTAAAATCCTCCTCCTCTCCCCCCTCCTCTAACTGAAGCTCCTCATCCTCATCCTCCTCCTGCTCCTCAAGGGAACTTTGGCGTTGGGGCTCCCCTACAGTGACAGCATGGCTGGTAGACAAATGGCCAGGATTTCCTTCCCCCATTGCCCCCTGCTGCATGAGCGTGAGTGTCTTTTCCAGCACAAATATTATTGAGATTATGTCGTTCATACCGCAGCTGTCCCGGCTAACCAATTTGGTGGCTTCTTCTAAGGGCCTTAAAACAGTGCAGGCATGTCGGACCAGCCTCTACTGCTGGAAATCAAAGCCACACCTGCTCACTATGCTGGAAGATTCTGGCTGCTGCTGGACAAAATCGTCCACTGCTCTACGCTGCTCTAGGAGCTGCTGCAACATATGAAGAGTGGAATTCCACCGGGTCGCCACGTCACCTATTAAGCGGTGTGGCGGAAGACCGTTTTGACACTGCAGTTCCACCAGAGCGTGGCGAGATACATATGAATGGCTCAAATGAGTGCAAAGCTTCTGCGACTTTGCCAGCACTGTGCACAGGCCAGTGAATGTTTTTAGAAATCTTTGCACCACTAGATTTAGGACATGTGCCATACAGGGAGCATGCAAGAATTGACCCAGGTTCAGCGCTGCCACTATATTTGTCCCATTGTCACTCACTACCTTGCCCACTTCCAGCTGCCCTGGAGTCAGCCAGCACGCTATTTGCTGCTTCATGTAATGCAGCAAGTGCTGGCCTGTGTGGCTGCTACTGCCAAGACAAACTAAGTCTAACACTGCATGGCAGCATTGCACCTGACACATGTGATATGAAGGAGCGGGGGTAACTCGCTGCCCTGGCGCTCCAGCAGGCGGACTGCCCGTGGAGGTGGAAGCGGATAGTTATTGGGTGGTCTGCTGCAATCCTAGCTGGAAAGCACGTGGAGGTTCCAACAGCAATTGACCCGGTTGCTGGGGTGTTCCTGCCTCACTGCCACTAAATACATTCAGCCAGTGGGCAGCAAAGGACATGTATTGCCCCTGGCCGTAAGCACTGCTCCAGGTGTCCACCGTGACGTGCACCGTGCTGCAGAGAGACAGCTGCAGGGAGCGTCCAATATTGTCAGCCACGTAGGAGTAAAGGGCTGGGATAGGGCATAGCTTTGTTGGAGAAGTAATGCCGGCTAGGGACCTGCCAGCGTGGCTGAGCGCAAAAAGCTGGGCAGTCAACCAGCTGGTACGGCAGAGACTGCACAGCCAGCAACTTTGTCAGGTGACCATTCAGTTTCAGTCGGATTACTCATGGCGTAAAACTGCTTCCTGGCCACGCACTCGGCAATGGACGGCTGCCGAATGAGAGGAGATGGAGACATGCACGCACTGGGCGACGATGAGGTGGATGTACTAGTTACACCCCGGGATGCGGGCTGAGCTATGGCCCTGGATGCGGCCTGCCTGACAGAAGGGACCCCGGGAGAAGTAACCAGCTCTTTAGTATTAATGGGGTGCTGTAAATTGCCGGCATAACGCCGCTTCAAATGGTTCCACAGAGCAGTGGTCCCAACATTTGTGGCTTTCCCACGGCTCAATTTCTGTTTACGCAAATTACACGTGGCCATACTGCTGTCCCCCGGCAGAGTGGTAAAATACTTCCACACACCCGACTTGCGCCCTCCACAGCTGGCCAAGCTTGTAACCCTTGCACGCTTACACCCTGGTGCTGTCCCCACTATATTTGGGGTCTCGCAAGTTCCCAGGGAAGCACTAGCCCTGGGCCTAACTTGCCTCTGCCCTCTGTTGCTGCCACTACTAGTTCCACCCTTCTCCTCAGAGCTCAAATCCTCCTCACCAGCCCGATCCGCTTCCCAGGTCTCCGGTCTAACACATCAGATTCATCATCAGACTCCTCCACAACACATTTTTTGGAATGCAAATTAGGCTGTTCCCCACCAACCGACAATTCCGGGCAGTCCAAACTCTGACTGTCCTCTAAGAAATCCTCAGGGAGGCTGTCCTCTATAACCGCCGGATTATAAGGTGGGCTTCGGTGGCTTTTTTTTTTTAGAAATTGCAGAAGGGACACCACTAGGAGGGAGCACTGAAGCCCGAGAGGTGGCAGAAAATGACGGGGTTTGCTTGAGTGGAATGGTGGAGCAGGACGAGTCTGACCCCTGGATACTGTATCAGCAGATGACAGCAGATCATCCGGCTGAGACTGAGATGAGCGTGCCATCCACTCCACTAACTCATCTACTTTCTCCTCTACAATTTTGCGCCTCGGTGGGTTAACCTGGTGGAACAACGGCCAAGTATTGCGAATACTACTAGTAGATGCTCCGGCTACAGGTCCTTTGGCACTGCTGCCCTGTGCCACCTTCTCCTTTTTTTTAGAGCTCGAGATCTGGCTGGAACTGGACCCCTTTTGCTTATCCATTCCAGACATTTTTCAATTCACTCTGTGGCCCTGCAGCTGATCTTTGTCCCTGTATCGCCCTGTCTCTCCCTATCTCTCCCTGTCTCTCTCTCCCTGCTTGATTAAATACTAGCCCTGAACTGGCCCTGCAATTGCCCTGCAGTATCCCTGATATGTGTAATATGGATTCCCAGAGCTATTATATCAAATTTTCACAAAACAGGTCCCAGAACTTCACACACAGTGCTTCTGCTCGTCTCAGCAGTCGCAGCAGAAATGATGCATCACTGGCTTACCGAGCCTGAGTCAATCAGACCAAGCCCTGCCCACTAGGTCAGGTGACCGCTTTCTTCCCGGGCTTTTGCGCACGATAAACGAACTAACAGTAAAAGTTCGCTAATGAATTGAATTCGTACACAAAAGCGTATACAGTAACGTATACGTACCAATAGCGTATAATTTATAGGACAAACTACGTAGCGAATGGGTACAAAGCCGAAGCGAATCACCTAATATTCGGATTAGCTTCGCAGCTAAAAATTCCCAAGATTTGATACGAATCAACGAATCGATTCGCTCATCTCTATTTGCAGTATACTCTTGGAACAGGATGCTGCAATTGTAGGTGAGCTGCACTAGGGGACTATGGGACTGCACTGAGATATAAATGTATTGCACTGTATGATTTGGCGCACTATGATTATGCTGCCTCCTAGTGACTGATTGTGGTATTGCTGTTGGATAATATGCTGTTAGGGGTACAGGACCTAATGATGCAGATTCTCAGGTGAGGTTTCATATCTGTGAAATGATAAATAGCAGTGTCCTGCAGAACATCGGTCAGTATTATGCTGACATCGAAAAAGTATGTCCTGAAGAAAAACTGCTACTGGGGATAGATCCAGCAATACTCCTGTGTTTTGGCTAGCTAGCAATTGGAGGTGTGAGGCACAAGTCATGATTGTGTCCCATCTCAGGGTATAGATAGGGCACAGAGCATACTGAAGAAGGGCTATACAACTTAAACTTTCTAGCTTCCAAACTCTGACGCAGCCAGAGACCTGTGGAGAAATCAGGCTGGGACCACAAAATCCAGACAGCTGCAATCGTGTGTAATAAGAAAAGATACAGTGACTGTTGAAAGAAAGTGTCAACTTAGTCTAACAATATAGCTGAGGGTGCAGACAAGGCATATACGGGGAGCATCAACAAGTAAATGGGCCTTGGCCAAGAATGGAGATACAGAGCTAGAACTGCAAACTAATCCCTTGCCCCAGGTGAAGAAAAATATGACTTTCTTTGGTAGGCCACTTTTTAATCCATATATCCAGATACACATAGCTTCCTATGTGTAACAAATATATTGGATAGAGAGGAATATTTTTGTTTCCTTGGGATCTTTGACTCCTGGTTAGTTGTGGCTCATTAAAACCTATTGTACTGGTAGATTCCAGTGGGAGATTGTCCCTGTCTTTCATAAAGCTCATTTTGTTGAATTAGCACCCAGGTGTCACAAAGACAAAGCATGTCTCCACCATATGCGAGATCTCGAGTGTGTTAGGGATACTGATTGCTGTTTTAGCACTAATGTAAGACTTCCATCTTATTGTTCTAGAGAATTAAACATGAAGTATAGCTTTTCTAATAAAGATGACTCTTGCGAAGACTGCTGAGCCGTATCACTGTCACTTAAAGCGTCCTGTGAAAGGTTTGATTCCTTGTATCTCTTTTAATGTATTATTCCATTAGAAAGCCACATGAGAAACAAAATCATGTCATATCTAACACCACGCTGAATCTTGTAGAACTGGAAATGACGGTCACACTTACTGCTGGCACTGAAGGAGAGAGAAAAAAGATATTCCCTGGATATAAAGGTGGAAATCAACGTGTTATGTGATTTCTGCAGCAGGAGAGATACAGTTGCAGGAAAATGTAAACCTTTTAGAATTACCTGAATTTCTGCATTTATTAATATTAAGTCACAAGTATAGATAAACACAGTGTAACTGACCTAATTACACACGATCAGTTGTACTGTTCATGTCATTAGTCCACATTTAGTATTGTGAGTGCACCTAGATTTTAGCATAACTTGCGCAGTGAATAAAGATATTGCTCCATTCATTCAGATGGTTTGCTGCTTTTGATTAAGAGATTGGTACTTTGAACCAATTGCCTAAATCCAGCTGGCCTGCATCCGCTCTTAAAGTATATATACATTAAATGCTTTTTTTTTTTTTTGGGGGGGGGGCGGATGTATCAGTAAAAGAGATGAGATTGCAGTTTTGGGCTTCAGAGGTGCATAGCTTAATTAAACAAAGGCACACAAAGCCTGGTTACTGACAAATCTGTTCAAAAGCCTGGTTGTTTTGTATGCCTTAAAGGGGTTATCCAATACTATAACAGATCTCCCACTCTGGAGTCTTGGATAACCCTTTAAATTCAAACAACTTTCCGAAGACGTGTTATTATGACACATGAAGCTGGAAAAGGCTAAAAAAAAACATTTCTAGAGACCTGGACAGGGTCGGACTGGAGTACCTAGGGCCCACCAGAGGAAATAATTCTTGGGGCCCACCATAAAGAAATATCTGTGTTTGTTATCCCTGTACGGTGACATCACTGTGTTTATTATCCCTGTACGGTGACATCACTGTGTTTATTATCCCTGTACAGTGACATCACTGTGTGTATTATCCCAGTGCAGGAAGAGGTAAGTGGTCTGTGTTTGTTTTCTATTTTTCAGGGTCGTGAATGCAGAGGACTACGTCGGATTCGGTGGACTACGTCGGACCAGCTTTTTTTTTTTTTTTTTTTTTTAAATAAAATGGTCAAACAGGGGTCTGGGGGAGTGTTTATTTCAATAAAATGTTTTAGACTTGTGTGTGTGTATTTTTTTTTTTTTACAATACTACAGTTTTAGTAATTATGGCTATCTACAGACGGCCCTGATTACTAATACTGGGCTTAGTGCTTGCCGGTATGGCAGGCCAGCACTAACCCCAACATCTATTACCTCGGCACCCACCGCCACCAGGGGTGCCGGGAAGAGCCGGGTACCCGCAGGACCGGACCTTCTAAATTGAGGGTCTGGCTCTGGGGCGGCTGCAGGCTGGTACCATTAGGCTGGGAAGGGCCAATAACCGTGTCCCTTCCCACCCTGATAGTGCCAGGCTGCCGCTGCTGGTTGTGCCATACCGGCAAACACTAAGCCCAGTATTAGTAATCAGGGCCGTCTGTAGATAGCCGTAATTACTAAAACTGTAGTATTGTAAAAAAAATACACACACACAAGTATAAAACATTTTATTGAAATAAACACTCCCCCAGACCCCTGTTTGACCATTTTATTAAAAAAAAAAAAAAAGCTGGTCCGACGTAGTCCACCGAATCCGACGTAGTCCTCTGCATTCACGACCCTGAAAAATGGAAAACAAACACACAAACACAGACCACTTACCTCTTCCTGCACTGGGATAATACACACAGGGATAATAAACACAGTGATGCCACAGTACAGAGATAATAAACACAGTGATGTCACAGTACAGAGATAATAAACACAGTGATGTCACCGTACAGGGATAACAAACACAGTGATGTCACAGTACAGGGATAATAAACACAGTGATGTCACCGTACAGGGATAATAAACACAGTGATGTCAAAGTCCAGGGATAATAAACACAGTGATGTCACCGTACAGGGATAATAAACACAGTGATGTCACAGTCCAGGGATAATAAACAGTGATGTCACAGTCTAGGAATAATAAACACAGTGATGTCACAGTCTAGGAATAATAAACACAGTGATGTCACAGTACAGAGATAATAAACACAGTGATGTCACAGTCCAGGGATAATAAACACAGTGATGTCACAGTCCAGGGATAATAAACACAGTGATGTCACAGTACAGGGATAATAAACAGTGATGTCACAGTCCAGGAATAATAAACACAGTGATATCACAGTCAAGGGATAATAAACACAGTGATGTCACAGTCAAGGGATAATAAACACAGTGTACAGAAAGTTAAAAAAAAAATTATACTTACCTTTTTCATAGCAGCAGGGTGGCGGGGCCTATGCTGCCGGCCCTGCCCCCCGCCGAGACCTGAGGCATGCCTGGGAGGTACGGAGAGCTACAGGGGGTACAGGAGGGAGGATGGAAGAAGCAGACATCCGATTTTGGCTGTCTGCCCCTTCCTGCAACAGGCAACTGTCTCTACGTCCTATGGACGCAGAGACAGCTGCCAGAGGCTGGATCCGGGACGGTTGGGAGGTATGCGGCAGCGGGGGGTGGCACCAGGGGCGCGGGGCCCCCCCTGAAATCATTGAAGCCGGGGCCTGGAGCAGTAGCTCCAAATGCTCCAATGATAATCCGGCCCTGACTATAGGTTCCTGGCTTGGGGCCTACCGGAGGATCCTCCGGTCCTCTGGTGGGCCAGTCCGACACTGGACCTGGATATACAGTACATTAACCTAATCTACAAATGGAGACATTTCAGGACTGTTACTGTTCTCCCTAGGAGTTCACAACCTGTTAAGATCAGTTCATGAGCACAATGTGCAATTCTGAAAGAAAAAAAATCCAAGGTTAACAGCAAAAGACCTACAGAAGACTCTACCTGTTAATGTGTCCATTATTAGAAAAACACTGAAAAAGAATGGTGTTCATGGAAGAACGCTACAATGAAAGCGGCTATTGTTAAAAAAAATGGTGGTGTCAATTCAATTAACTCCTTTGCGACTGCCTCTGTACATGTAAGGTGGAAGCAGATGCCATAGCAGCCACGTTTCGGTTGTTTTAAACAGCAGATACCCGAAAAAAAGAAAAGTAGACATTAGATATTGCCGCGTCCGTATCGACCGGCTCTATAAAAATATCACATGATCCACCTGGCCAGGTGAACACAGTAAAAAAAAAAACAGCCATTTTTTGGTCACCTTCCCTCACAAAAAGTGTAATACCACGCGATCAAAAAGGCGTATGTACCCCAAAATGGTACCAATCAAACCGTCATCTCATCCCGCAAAAAATGAGACCCCACCTAAGACGATTGCCAGAAAAACAAATATGGCTCTCAGAAAATGGCAGCACAAAAATAAGATTTAATTCTGTTCAAAAATGCATCTAATGTGTAAAACTTAGCAAAAATAAAAATGTTAGACATATTGGGTATCGCGCATCAGTAACAACCTGTTGTATAAAAGTATCACATTATACACCCCTCAGGTGAACGCTGTAAAATTTTTTTTTTAAAAAACTATGCCAAATTTATTGGTTACCTACCCTCACAAAAAGTGTAATAGCAGGCGATCAAAAAGGCGTATTTACCCCAAAATGGTACCAATCAAACCGCCATCTCATCCCACAGAAATTGATATCCTACCTAAGACAATCGCTCAAAAAATAAAAACAATATGGCTCTCAGAAAATGGCAGCACAAAAACAAGATTTAATTCTGTTCAAAAATGCATCTAATGTGTAAAACTTGATACATATATTGGGTATCGCCATGTCCGTAACAACCTGCTCTATAAAAATATCACATGATTTGCCCCTTCAGGTGAACGCTGTAAAAAACTATGCCAAAACAGCCATTTTTGGCCGCCTTGCCTCACAAAAGCGATCAAAAAGTCTTATGTACCCCAAAATGGTACCAATGAAACCATCACCTCATCCCGCAAAAAAATAAGACCCCACATAAGACAATAACTCAAAAAATAAAAACCAATGGCACCCGCAAACCAATCCATCAAAATCTGCGCTGCAAAATCCTTATGGCTCTCCTTCCGTTCTGATTCCTGTCATGTGCCCCCACAGCAGTTTACCACCACATATGGGGTGTTGCCATATTCAGGAGAAAATGGGTAACAAATTATGGGGTGCTCCTGTTACCCCTTGTGAAAATGAAAAATTTGGGGCTAAAGCAACATTTTATTGGAAAAAGTGTTCCGTAAAACACTTAGAGCTGAATCTCTGTAGGAATGGAGTTCATGAGGAGACATGGAGGATGGACAGGACAGACTGTGGTAATGGAGACTGCATACAAGAGCTGCTGCTCATCAGCCACATCCCTCCTCCTCATGAACTCCATGAGGAGGGATGTGTCCCCTCATGAACTCCATTCCAACAGAGATTCATCTGAAGATCTTATCATCTGTATTCAGGATCATAATCCCTGACAAGCAGAGAGGAGAATGAGGCAGCTCTTTACCTCAGTGTTGTGAAGTAACTTGTTCTGTGTGATTAGGACAGGTTCTGTGTGTACTAATAGGACAGCGGCCATTTTATTTTCCCCGATGATTGCTCCCCAGACAAAACGAGCCATTATAACTAATGAAAGGTATTTGGGAATATCTTTTTTAATAAAGTAATATTTAAGTGTTTTCATTTTCTTAATTCCTGGAGAACCCCTTTAAGATCAAAATACATGTAACAGACCACCTATTCCAGCCCCTTACCACTCGCCAAGTGTAAACTGTGAGTGAAAAAAATCAAAAAGGTCACAAAATTGTGTGCAACAGCAGTGTGTGCCACAGTTTGCAACTTTTTGGCGACCCTTTTCTGGAGCAGAGGGGATGATAAATGTCCCTCTGTGTGCTTTTATTCCTCACCATTTTAAAGATCTGTTTGTTGCCAACGATTGGGCTCATTCTTATTTACATCCAGAGGCTGAAACACGTCCTGATCCAGAGCAGCTGCCTGCCTTTTTACAAGACTGAGATCTCTCAGTCTGCCTCAACTGGAGAGGTTGTCATTCTCTGCATCTAAACAAGATTGTTTCCATTCACTGACGCCAAGCATAGATCTTTAAAACTGCAAGGAAATGAAACACATAGCGGGTCATTTATTATCCTGAAACACGCCTATATTAGACGTATTTCAGGCCCAGATTACAGCACAACAGTTAAGATTACTTTCACATCTGAGCTTTCCCTTTCTGCTATTGAGATCTGTCATAGGACCTCAATAGTGGGGGAAAACGCGTCGGTTTTGTGCCCATTTATTGTCAATGGGGACAAAACTGAACTGAACTAAACGGAGTGCAGCAGAATGCATCCTGTTCCGTTTCGTTGTGTCCCCATCGCAGATAGAATAACGCTCCAAGCAGCGTTTTTCTGTCCGCAATGTGGTGCGGAGCAAGACGGATCCGTCATGACTCACAATGTAAGTCAATGGGGACACAATAGAAAACGGATCCGTCCCCCATTGACTTTCAGTGGAGTTAATGACGAATCCGTCCTTGCAATGTTAAAGATAATCCACCCGGATCCGTTCATAATGGATGCAGCTCTTTGCATTATCATGACGGAAGCGTTTTTGCTGATCTATGACGGATCCAGCAAAAACGCTGGTGTGAAGGTAGCCTTAATAAATGACCCCCATAGTATGCAAGAGAAGTGGCAGAACTTTTCATGCTTATTCTTAAAACCAGAATTCATGTAAAAACAGTCTGTGCTTGGGTGGAAAATGACACAATACATCAATGTGCCACAAATTTCAGTTTCTCTATACTCCAGAAGACAGTGCAAATACATTCTAGAAACAATCGGAGCACTCATATGTTCCTGTGCTTTGAAGCTCTTGTCGCTAAATTATTTTTTCATTAATAGTCGGAGTTGACTGTGTTAGAACCTGACAGCCTAAGAGCTCATGAATGTTAAGCAGTATGGATTCTGTATAAAGAAAACACATTATTATTCTATTATACCATACAGTAATATATTTACCGCCTATAATAATGGAAGGGAGGACTATACAGCGGCAGGCAGGCGGCAGGTACTGTAGACCGCCGCCTGTTGCTTGGAGACTGCACTTCAATAACTTTTACTCCTAGCTCAGATAAATGACAATTATTGCCTGCTGTAACACGCCGCAATGTCAGGCAAGCAAATTGTTAGACAATTTGCGGCTGACAAGCAAATATTCAATTAGCCATTACAACATAATTCACCACCACCCATATAACTGCAGTAAGATCTTACATTTATTAAAGAGCCTAAAATATCAAAATCCATAAAAGCCGCTATGAATGTAATAACCTTATTACTACAGCAACACACAAAGTGTAAGTGCATATGTAAATTTCCAAAAGGGCAATCAGCTAACATTATGAAATACTTTGAATCAACTCCAACATGAATTTCTGGCACTAAAATATCCTTCATATATTATTTCCTGATTATTATTGACGATAAAATTCAGTATTACTGGACAGTCAGCAATCACCAAGATGCTAGGCGGAAAGCATTCATATTTCTGCATGAAAAATGCTTTTGTCTTTGGAATTGGCTCCGCCCCTTGGCCAGCAAAACCTTAAAGGGATTTTCCGGATTATGAAAATAAAGCAAAATCTTTATATAAGGGCTCATGCACATGTATTTTCTATCCATTTACGTTCCGTTTTTTTGGCGGACCATATGCGGAGCCATTCATTTCAATGGGTCCGCAAAAAAAAACAAAAAAACGGAAGGTACTCTATGTGAATTCCGTTTCCGTATATCCGTTCCGCAAAATAATAGAACATGTCCTATTACTGTCCGCATTACAGACAAGGATAGTACTGTTCTATTAGGGGCCACCTGTTCCGTTACGCAAAATACAGAATAGACACCGATGTCATCCGTATTTTTGGCGGATCCGTTTTTTAATACAGTCGTGTGCATGAGGCCTAATAATAATAATAATAATAAGCCGCTAATGTTTTTCGTTTAGCTAAAAAATTACTTACTACAGACTTATGGGCTGGGTTTCACCTGTACTTGTTGAGGAACCGCTGCAACTGCAGTCTCGCCCTATGGCACAGTACTGCTACATGCAGCTGCTACTTGGTAACTCAGCCATGAACGGTACACCTGAATGTAAATAATATCATTTATTAATACTGTCATTTATTAAAGGGGTTATCCAATACTATAAAAAGCCCCCCATATGCCTGGCCCCCCACACTGCCACTGCTGCTTCTCCCCGTACACGGATGAAGCCAATGGCAGCCGGTGATGGGGACGAGCCTCCCTAGCGTCACCCTACATGTCATTATATGAAATAAAACATCATGAATGTCACCAGCTGTTTATGGATTGTTATGCTTGACTATTGGGGTGATGTTTCAAAAAACAAACTGTGAACAAGGACCTTATGTATAAAGCTAGTGCATATAAGAAGTGGATTACCAACTGGGCAGATAACTTCTTCATTGAGTGCCTTCAAAAGGTATTCACACCCCTTGAGGTTTTCCAAATTTTTTTTTATTACACACACAAACTTAAATGTATTTTATTGGAATTTTATGTGATTTACCAACACAAAGTAGCAAGTATTCGAGAAGTGAAAATAAAATGATACATGGTTTTCTAAATCTGAAAAGTGTGGCATGCATTTGTATTCAGCCTCCTGTACTCTGATACCCCTAAATAAAATCAGTGTGACCAATTACCTTCAGGAGTCACCTAATTAGTGAATAGAGTTCACCTTGGTGTAATTTATTCTCAGTATAACTACAGCAGTTCTGTGAAGGCCTGAGAGGTTTATTAGTGATCAAACAGCATCACGAAAACCAAGGAACACAGCAGACAAGTCAGGGATAAAGTTCTGGAGAAGTATAAAGAAGGGTTAGGTTATAAAAAAATATCAGAAGTTCTGAACATCTCATGAATCACTGTTCAATCCATCATCCGAAAATGGAAGGAGTATGGCACAACTACAAACTTACCAAGATATGGCCATCCACCCAAACTGACAGCCCAGGCAAAGAGAACACTAATTAGAGAATTAGCCAAGAGGCCCATGGTCACTCTAGAGATGCTGCAGAGATCTACAGCTCAGGGTGGCAAGAAGAAAGACATTTTTGAGAGCAAGCCATAACAAATCTCATTAGCACTTTACCAAAAGCCATGTAGGGGACATAGCAAACATGTGGAAGAAGGTGCTTTGGTCAGATGAGACCAAAGTTGCATTTTTTTGGCCTTAATGCAAAACGCAATGTGTGACAGAAAATTAACACTGCACATCACCCTGAACACACCATGGCAGGTGAAATATGCCGGTGGCAGTACATGCTGTGGGGATGCTTTTTTTTCAGCAGGGAGAGGGAAGCTGGTAGAGGCTGCAAAAAACTTGAGACTGGGGTGGAGGTTCACCTTCCAGCAGGACAACGACCCTAAACATATAGCCAGAGCAGTGGCGTAGCTACCGGGGGGGCAGGGGGGGCGACGGCTCCGGGCCCAGTGACTCAGGGGGGGCCCCAGCAAGGATGACCTTGCCTTCTATCAGGCGAATACAAGTGAGCGCTTCCATTATGGAAGCGCTCACTTGTATTTAGGGACCCCCATCAGACCTCAGATCAGCCCACCCAGCCACATAGGATTAAAATAAAAAACTTTACTTACCTGTTCTGCGCTGCGGCTGCCCTCCGGTCCGCGCTCTGCTCTCTTCCCTGGCGGCGCGCACTATGACCTGACGCTGCACGCAAAAACTTGAGACTGGGGTGGAGGTTCACCTTCCAGCAGGACAACGACCCTAAACATATAGCCAGAGCAGTGGCGTAGCTACCGGGGGGGCAGGGGGGGCGACGGCTCCGGGCCCAGTGACTCAGGGGGGGCCCCAGCAAGGATGACCTTGCCTTCTATCAGGCGAATACAAGTGAGCGCTTCCATTATGGAAGCGCTCACTTGTATTTAGGGACCCCCATCAGACCTCAGATCAGCCCACCCAGCCACATAGGATTAAAATAAAAAACTTTACTTACCTGTTCTGCGCTGCGGCTGCCCTCCGGTCCGCGCTCTGCTCTCTTCCCTGGCGGCGCGCACTATGACCTGATGGGGGCACAATATGCTGATCTGAGGTCTCATAGGGGCACAGTAGGCTGATATGAGGTCTGATGGGGGCACAGTCTGCTGATATGAGGTCTGATGGGGGCACAGTCTGCTGATCTGAGGTCTGATGGGGGCACAATACGCTGATCTGAGGTCTGATAGGGGCACAGTAGGCTGATATGAGGTCTGATGGGGGCATAGTCTGCTGATATGAGGTCTGATGGGGGCACAATACGCTGACCTGAGGTCTGATGGGAGCACATTAAGCTGATCTGAGGTCTGATAGGGGCACAGTAGGCTGATATGAGGTCTGATGGGGGCACAGTCTGCTGATATGAGGTCTGATGGGGGCACAGTCTGCTGATCTGAGGTCTGATGGGGGCACAATACGCTGATCTGAGGTCTGATAGGGGCACAGTAGGCTGATATGAGGTCTGATGGGGGCACAGTCTGCTGATCTGAGGTCTGATGGGGGCACAATATGCTGATCTGAGGTCTGATGGGGGCACAATATGCTGATCTGAGGTCTGATAGGGGCACAGTAGGCTGATATGAGGTCTGATGGGGGCACAGTCTGCTGATATGAGGTCTGATGGGGGCACAGTCTGCTGATCTGAGGTCTGATGGGGGCACAATACGCTGATCTGAGGTCTGATAGGGGCACAGTAGGCTGATATGAGGTCTGATGGGGGCATAGTCTGCTGATATGAGGTCTGATGGGGGCACAATACGCTGATCTGAGGTCTGATGGGAGCACATTAAGCTGATCTGAGGTCTGATAGGGGCACAGTAGGCTGATATGAGGTCTGATGGGGGCACAGTCTGCTGATATGAGGTCTGATGGGGGCACAGTCTGCTGATCTGAGGTCTGATGGGGGCACAATACGCTGATCTGAGGTCTGATAGGGGCACAGTAGGCTGATATGAGGTCTGATGGGGGCACAGTCTGCTGATCTGAGGTCTGATGGGGGCACAATATGCTGATCTGAGGTCTGATGGGGCACAATATGCTGATCTGAGGTCTGATAGGGGCACAGTAGGCTGATATGAGGTCTGATGGGGGCACAGTCTGCTGATATGAGGTCTGATGGGGGCACAGTCTGCTGATCTGAGGTCTGATGGGGGCACAATACGCTGATCTGAGGTCTGATAGGGGCACAGTAGGCTGATATGAGGTCTGATGGGGGCACAGTCTGCTGATATGAGGTCTGATGGGGGCACAATATGCTGATCTGAGGTCTGATAGAGGCACAGTAGGCTGATATGAGGTCTGATGGGGGCACAGTCTGCTGATATGAGGTCTGATGGGGGCACAGTCTGCTGATATGAGGTCTGATGGGGGCACAGTCTGCTGATCTGAGGTCTGATGGGGGCACAATACGCTGATCTGAGGTCTGATAGGGGCACAGTAGGCTGATATGAGGTCTGATGGGGGCACAGTCTGCTGATATGAGGTCTGATGGGGGCACAATACGCTGATCTGAGGTCTGATGGGAGCACATTAAGCTGATCTGAGGTCTGATAGGGGCACAGTAGGCTGATATGAGGTCTGATGGGGGCACAGTCTGCTGATATGAGGTCTGATGGGGGCACAGTCTGCTGATCTGAGGTCTGATGGGGGCACAATACGCTGATCTGAGGTCTGATAGGGGCACAGTAGGCTGATATGAGGTCTGATGGGGGCACAGTCTGCTGATATGAGGTCTGATGGGGCACAATACGCTGATCTGAGGTCTGATGGAGCACATTAAGCTGATCTGAGGTCTGATAGGGGCACAGTAGGCTGATATGAGGTCTGATGGGGGCACAGTCTGCTGATATGAGGTCTGATGGGGGCACAATATGCTGATCTGAGGTCTGATAGAGGCACAGTAGGCTGATGAGTCTGATGGGGCACAGCTGCTGATTCTGATGGGGCACAGTCTGCTGATATGTCTGATGGGGCCAGTCTGCTGATATGAGTCTGATGGGGCACAGTCTGCTGATATGAGGTCTGATGGGGGCACAATATGCTGATCTGAGGTCTGATGTGGCACAATACGCTGATCTGAGGTCTGATGGGGGCACATTCTGTTGATCGGAGGTCTGATGGGGGCACAATACGCTGATCTGAGGTCTGATGGGGGCACAGTAGGCCTGATGTGAGGACTAATGGGGGCACATTCTGCTGATCTGAGGTCTGATGGGGTACAATACGCTGATCTGAGGTCTGATGGGGCACAATACGCTGATGTGAGGTCTGATGGGGGCACAGTAGGCTGATGTGAGGTCTGATGGGGCACAATACGCTGATCTGAGGTCTGATGGGGGCACAGTAGGCTGATGTGAGGTCTGATGGGGGCATATTCTGCTGATCTGAGGTCTGATGGGGCACAATACGCTGATCTGAGGTCTGGTGGGGCACAATACACTGATCTGAGGTCTGATGGGGGGCACATTCTGATGATCTGAGGTCTGATGGGGGCAGGGGACTGTTAGTTTAGTGATGTAAAAACTGTGGACAGGTTTCCTTTAACATAGGAGTCCTCTTGTTTTTTACTCCTATTACTCCTATATTTCACTGCATTATGTGGTAGAGTATTTAGAGTAGGGTATGTAGAAAGTCTATTGTACTGTACTTAGCAGCATAGATGATCTAGCAGTTTATATAGTAATCTTTATAATACAATATTATAACCACAACTAGTAGTATGTGCCTGTGAAGTTGGAAACGTGCGTTTGGGAAGCCAAGTGGGGGGCCCACTCAAGTATGTTTCGCCCCCCCTGTGCTGAACCTCTAGCTACGCCTCTGAGCCAGAGCTACAACAGAATGGTTTAGATCAAAGCATCTTCATGTGTTAGAATGGCCCAGCCACAGTCCAGACCTAAAACCCATTGAGAATCTGCAGCAAGACTTGAAAATTGCTGTTCACAGACGTTCTCCTTCCAACCTGACTGAGCTTCAGCTATTCTGCAAAGAAGAATGGGTAAAAATTTTAGCCTCCAGATGTGCAAAGCTGCTAGAAACATACCCCAAAAGACTTGCAGCTGTAATTGCAGCAAAAGGTGATCCTACAAAGTATTGACTCACAAGGGCTGAATACAAATGCATGCCACACTTTCCAGATTTTTATTTAGTAAAAATGTTGAAAACCCCATATCATTTTCTTTTCACTTCACATATACTTGCTACTTTGTGTTGATCTATCACATAAAATCCCAATAAAATACATTTAAATTTGTGGGCGTAACATGAAAAATGTGGAAAAGTTCAAGTTCAGAAACTGAAGGTGATTGGCTGCTCCCTGCAAGTGGTCTAATTTTTGTCTGTAGTAAATTTTTTTACTAAACAAGAGACTTCAAGGCTGGGTTCACATATTGCAGCTAAAAGCATTTAATAGCGGTCATCAACAATGGAACTGCTTTCAGGAACAGTCAGTTTGAATATCGCACTGATCTACATGACTT